>QPKB01000006.1:44504476-44520269 GCA_003546025.1 Camphora micrantha | reverse complement strand
ATATTCTACATATGTCACTACTTAGAATATGGAGTGCCTTTTGGGCTTCTTTAATCTTTGGCCAGTATTGTTTTTGGGGTGTACTGGCTATTGTGGGGATGGTAAGCCCGAGCAACAGAGTTGTATTTTAATGGAGGAACAGCAACAATACGAAGGGTAGTTTGGAAAATCAAACGTGGAGCACTCTAACTGGAGATGAGTAGATAAGAGCCGCTGCACCACATACTGCCCTAATAAAAGACCTCACTGTATCGTGAGGGAAAGTGAGAGCGAAGCAAACATGGATCCTGTGAGGTTCGTGATTCAAAAATTGGCGGAGATTGTTGAGGGGTTCGCGAATGAAGGATTGAAAGAAGCAGCATCATCTCTTTTTCAAGGACTGCAAATAGAAGAAATCCAACTGGAGCTGGAGAGCATGGGCTCCTTCTTGAAGGATGCAGATAGAAGAAAAAGAAGAAAAATCAGCAACGATGGAGAAGGAATGAGAACATTTGAGGGGCAAGTAAGAGAAGTCGCCTACAAGGTGGAAGATATCATTGACAAGTACATGTACCATATTGCCGAGCAAGACACAGGTAAAGGACTATTCGAAAGTGTCGTTTTCCGCCCAAAGCTTTACTCTTACAAGCGCCAGATTGCCTCTGAGCTGCAAGCAGTCAAGTCTGAGATTCAGGAAATTTCAAAGCGATACAAACGTTATGACCTCAGAGAAAAAGGATCAACATCAAATGCAAATGATGATGATGGTGGTGGTGGAGAAAACTGGCAACGTTTAAGACAGCACGCGCGCTTGATCCCAGATGTTGAAATTGTGGGGATCGAGGAAGACAAGAAGTTCCTAATCAAACGGCTGACAGAATCAGATCAAGTGCCAGAACGTGTGGTGCTGTCCGTGGTGGGAATGGGTGGCATTGGCAAGACCACTCTCGTTACAAAAGTATACAACAGTCTAGAAGTGGAGAACCACTTTGATTGCCATGCGTGGATCACGGTTTCTCAGACTTATAAAGTTGATGAGCTCCTACGAAACTTGATGAAGGAGCTATGCAAATCTACCAAGGAGCCTATTCCAAATGGTGTTGGTGAAATGGATTACATTGAAATTAGTAATATGCTCAGCAGCTACTTGCAGAAGAAAAGGTATGTGATTATTTTAGATGATGTATGGGAAGCAATTGTATGGAAAGACATACAACTTGCATTGCCAGAGAATGGATGTGGAAGCAGAGTCATCATCACAACACGAATGGATAATTTCGCATCATCTTTCGGAGTTGAAAATGTTCTCCGCCTTAGGCATTTGGGCAATGACGATGCTTTCGTCCTCTTTTGTAGCAAAGCATTTTCAAACAAAAGCTATCCTCCACATCTAAGGCCATGTGCAGAAAGATTAGTAAAAAAATGTGAGGGGCTACCACTAGCAATTGTGACCATTGGGGGGCTCATGTCAATGAAAGAAAAGTCGTGCTTAGAATGGAGAATGGTGGAAGATAGTCTTAGCTGGCAGCTGGGCAACAATAAAGATTTGGGAGGGTTGAAGAACATACTCTTGCTAAGCTTTAACGATTTACCATACAACCTCAAATACTGTTTCTTATATTGTAGCCTCTTTCCTGAAGATTGCCTAATTACACAAAAAAAACTAATTCGGTTATGGGTTGCCCAAGGTTTTATACCAGAGAGGAGAGGGATAACACTAGAGGAGGTGGCGGCAGACTATATCAAAGATCTTGTATGTAGGAGCATGCTACAATATGCAGAAAATGATTTTCTTCGATTACAAAATAATTTCATTCGATTAAAAAAAAAGGTACGCATGCATGATATTCTACGAGAGTTAGCTATATCAATTGGCCACGAAGAGAATTTTTGCTACATAAATGATGGAAAAGAGGAGACTCTGAACAAAAAAGCCCGTTACTTGTCAATTGGCAATAGTGTTGTAAACATTGGGCCGAGTAATTGTCATCTTCGCTCTTTGATGCTGTTCAAAACAAAAATTACTTCACTTTCTTTACATGGCATCTTATCAAGCTTTAAACTATTGAGGGTGTTAAATCTAAGAGATTCCCCTATAGAAAGTTTGCCAGATGAATTAGTGGAGTTATTCAATTTATGCTATTTGTGTGTGAGGAATACGAATGTTAAAGAGCTTCCTGAATCTATAGGAAGGCTCCAAAATCTGCAGACATTGGATATTAGGCAGTCAAAAATAAATATCCTGCCCAAAGGAGTAGAAAAATTGAAGAAACTACGACATATCTATACCTGTCATCATGATCAGCCTTTTTCAGGTGCAGCTTTTAACTTTCACAGCTTTGCACAAGTTCCCGATGGAATATGTAATTTAAAGTGCTTACAAACCTTAGAACGGATTGGTGCAAACAATGAAATAGTTAAAAAAATTGGAAACTTGACCCAGCTAAGAAAGTTGACAATTGGAAAGGTGGAAAGAGACCATGGGGTAGAGCTATGTGCCTCGTTACGAAAGATGGAACGCCTTCGATTCTTGAATGTAATAGCTACAAGCAATGAAGAGATTCTTAATATGGAAGCATTTTCTTCTCCTCCAACTCATCTTGAGACTCTCGTATTACAAGGGCGTTTGGAGAGGTTACCTCTCTGGATTGTTTCCCTTCAAAACCTCACTAGAGTGCTTTTACATTGGTCTCACTTGAATGAAGATCCATTGTTTTTATTGCAAGCATTGCCCAATCTCATGACACTTTATCTTGCAAAGGCATATGTTGGGAAAGAATTGTGCTTCCGTCCCAAACACTTCTTGCAACTCAAGGTGTTGTGCATAGAAAAACTCACTCAACTGAATCAAATAAAATTTGAAGCGGAATCAATGAGTTGCATTCAGTCCCTATCTTTGCTTTCCTGCCCTAACTTGAAGAACGTAGAGGGTATTCGGTACCTCACTAGTCTTCAGCATCTCTACCTAAAAGAGGTCTCAGTGGAACTCTTAGCGAAGATTCGAGGAGATGAATGGGTTAATTTTCAGCACATTCCTCATCTCTTTAATATTGATTCCACAAAAGGGCCCTATGAAAGGCTTCATCAAATCTTTCATACACAAGTACCAAGTGGAGCTCAAGACTAACAAGGTAGGACCAAGGAAAGGGAGGTAAGTAACTTTGTATTTATCTTATGCAGTTTTTAATATCACAAGTTTTTTAATTTCCAAAAATTATGTTGCGAAATTTCCTCTTATATTTAATGTGATTTCTAAGTATGTATTAATAAAAAGGGAAAAAATGAGTATAGGTCAGCCCTCTCTCCCTCTCTATGTGCGCACTTCTTTCCCCTTATTTTCTTTTTTAAAGGAAAAGAAGGAAGCTCATCAAGTGTAAAAAGTTGCAGTAATTCTTATAGTGAGCTCCATTGTGATATTACTAGAACCTTTGTTTAAAATTCAAACCCTTTCCAATCTACTCTCACACACTTTTAATTGATTTGTCTTGAATTTGGAGTCAATTGGGGGCCCCTTAGATTAAATGCACCATTTTACTGTAACTCTCTTTATGTTGATGCATATTACAATTTCACACAAATATGTTTGATGCCCACCATTGAATTGATCATTTTATCAACTTGTAATTAGCTCCATCAATTTTTCGTTTTTTCCTTGGCCCCAAAGGACTTCATCATACAAAAACATATGATCTATGATCCCTTGAATTCACTAAAAATTCGATGTAAATTTAATACAAGGTGAATGAGAATATGCAAGCAATTTGAATTTTATAGAAGGTAGAATAACTCATGGATTTAGGTGGAGAATTGCAATTTATTTTGATGTAGTAGCATCATCCATGGTTTAGCTCCATCCTATAGATAAATAGGATAATATCTTAATTATTTAAGAGCCGTTGGGTTTAAATAATCCCAAATGTAGAAGTTTAGAGCTCAAATTCTCTTTGTTGAGGACTTCTCTCTCGATCACATTTGCAATGAAAATGAGGCTTTTACATTAGTTATCTATCAAAGATATTGATAACATTAATGTTGTGCGTGTGCGTGTGGAGATCGATCGATCATGTCATACAAGAGAGAGAGATAAAGATTTTACATGGTTCGACAAATTCGACTACGGCCACGACGAGAGAGCAGTGAATCACATCTTAACTCTGTTCAAAGTCTAGGGTTACAAATTACATTATATTTAATATTCTCTTTCTTAGCCCCTAAGAAGGCTCCAATACAATGACTAGAACACCTTTGACCCTAAACCCGGTCATTCGCTAACCCAATGGACTACTCCGGTAAACCCAAAATACAAGACATAAACCTAACAATCTCCACCTTAGCTTGGATTCCGTAGAACTCAAGCCACCAGGAAATAATTGGCAATGTCTTTCCGTACCTCGCCGACAGCTACATCCCTACACCGATGGAACGTCAGAGTTCGAGGTAGAGAAGTTTGACGAGAAGATGAACTTCGCTCAAAATTCAAGTGCCGGTTCAACATGTCAAAGTGTTCAAGAATGAAGGTTGTGCCATCGATGCATGGACGTAGCTGTCAACGAGGTACGGAAAGACATTCCTGGTTATTTCCCGGTGGCTCGAGTTCTATGGAATCTAAGCCAAGGTGGAGATTGTTAGGTTCATGTCTTATATTCCGAGTTTACTGGAGGGTCCCGTAGAATGACCGGGCTCATGGTCAAAGGTATTTTGGTCATTGTACGGAGGCTTTCTTAGAGGTTAAAAAAGCGGAGATTATATATATGATGTAATCTATAACCCTAAACTCTGAATAGAGTCAATATGTGAGCCGTTGTTCTCTTGTCGTGGACGTTGGTGGTTTTGCAGGACCACATAAAATCTATCTCTCTTTCTCTCTCTCTTGTTCTCTTGTCGTGGACGCAGGTGGTTTTGCCGGACCACATAAAATCTCTCTCTCTCTCTCTCTCTCTCTCTCGGCATGATTATTCGATTGCAACTTCCGCACACACGTGCACAATTATTAGGGATCGAACAATCACACGATCTACATGAGCACACAATCAATCACACACGAGATTTATGTGGTTCACTAGATGTGGGATACGTTCACGGGAGATTCAAGCCGGTTCAATATTTCTGGAGATTAGACCATAAGAAGAACAAACCTCTTCTTATATATACAAGAGCACAAATCCTTTCAGATTCCCCCTCACTCTTTCTCTCAAAGTTTTTCTTTCTTTCTCTCTCAAAGTACAATGCTCTCACCACCCAAAAGAAATACATGAAGCCATAAAACCCCCAGACACCCACAACCGTCAGATTTAACCGAACAGCAACTCACTCAACTAAATCAAATAAAAATTGAAGAGGAATCAGTGAGATGCATTCAATGCCTAAGTTTGTATGATTGCCCTAACTTGAAGAACATAGAGGGCATTCGGTATCAAACTGGTCTTCAGCATCTCTTCCTACAAAAAGTCTCAGTGGAACTCTTTCGGAGGATTTGCGGGGATAAAGGTGCAAACTTTCAGCACATCCCTTTTATCTTTCATTTTTAGTTACCTCGTATATTTCGTCAATTCTTTCATAATTCATGACTAAACAAGGACGGACCGAGGAAAAGGAGGTAAGTTACTTTGTATTTATTTCATGCAGTTCTTAATGTCACAAATTTCTGAATTTCCAAAAATTATGTTGTAAAATTCCCTCTCATATTTTATGTGATTTCGAATTATATTATATGAAGCCAGCTGAATTCCAATTGCCAATTCTGTGTCAATTTGAGATTTGATTTTGACCATCTTATAAATTTTGACATGCTGCCAACATCAGCCCTACTAACTAATGGCCCATTTAATCTTAATTTCACATAATTGAGAGCACTATTTCAAATGCAACCAATAACCGTAACTGGTCTCTTCCTTTCCTCTTCCTCAAGAACATTACTATTTCATTTCTTCCTCATTTCCTCTTCCCCAAAAAACGTTCCTCTTCTCCTCTTTATTTCCTTATCATAACTCTCATCCTCTTCATTCCTCTAATGTGCAAAAATCTTGCATTTTAGTAACGGATGGAAATCATGGATAAGAAAAGATATAGAAATTGGATTTTGTTTGTGTGATATGAATCTAATTTCAAGCTGATTGAAACATTGAGAGCTTCAACAATACCATTGCCAACCCATATTGCATATATAATAAATGTCTCATTGCTGTTTTATCTTATTTTGCTTCCCATGGAGAAGTATGGAGATTTCAACCATTAAAAAAAGTTGTGACGGAAAAGTGGATTCAGCCGCTATTTTATGTGATTAGAAACAGTGTTGGTTGACATGGTGGAGTTAAGTGTATAAAGCTTGGTTTCAACCAGCCGCTCTATATATCCTTTGGCGACACCCACTATGAATGAGGGTATGTTGCCAAAGACTCCATTTGCAGTCTGTGAATGGGCATTGGGTTGTGTGCCTATCTGTGTTTAGGCTCAGTGGATGATCAATGTGGACCATATTGATATATGGCCATATAAGAAATGAATGTTATGGTCTTCTTCTATTTTTCTTGGTTTATGTTGATCGTTTTTTCCTTTTTTTTTTTTGGGTCGGCTCTATCTGCATATGGTGTTTGACAAAATGCCAAAATGATCAGAAATCTGGTTACTTTGCTTCTTAATTTGAGAATTCATGAATTTCGTTCTTATTGTTAATTGAGTTGATACTCTATATGGAAATTTCTGAGTGGTAGGCATTTCTGATATTCTTGTAGTCTTTTGAAAATTTCTGACATGCCATATTGACTGTTGGTGTAGTCATGTGCAATCTACAATTTCTTTTATTGAATTGTCATATTGAAAATCACAGAAGGAACTATTGGAGGGTGTTATGAATGACCACCCATTCTATCAAGATATTCTAAAAGTGCTCATGTTTGCTCTGCTTTTGATTCAGGGAATGGGTGGAGAGTGATACAACATTTGTGGATGCTCCTAACAAAGCTGAAAAGTTTGCTCAGAGGTCCCTTACATTGCCTTTTACTTTCTACTGTTATTTGTACAACAAGCTAAATGCATCTTATGTGTAGGATGAAATATTGTCTTAAAGTGATTCTGTCCTTGCTTCTCAACTTAGAAACTAATACTTTATTCACTATGATATAATAATTTGATGCAAAGATTGCGTTGTTTGGCGCCTATAGGATGTTTCAAGTTGACATGATTGTCTTTACATCTGGTTAGTTTTCAGAATGACCACACTATACAGCTTCTATTCATATTCTTAAGCTTATATGATATTTTAGTCATATGCTCTGCTTTACTTAAATACTGTTTTTGCTTAGTTTTTCAAGGTTATTTTAGTTTTCTTTCGCATTCCCTTTCAACCAGTTCATATAATTATGATATCTCGACATGAATATTTGCTTAAAATGTTAAATTAAAGTGCCTTATTTTCAAGGCTGGTCCTTGCCGGACTATCAGGCAAATGATGAAGATCCATTTTTAGTCCTAAAATCATAACAGGCTGTTTGGAAGTCCATGCCAAGCTGGGAACAGTGCTAGGTAAAATCTCACTCCAAGCACAGTTAGGTTCTCCATCATTATGACCATTTCATGTTTCAACTAGGCTAATCGTTCTGCATACTATTTTTTTCTTCTTCCATGTGGTATGTGATACAGTAAAATACAATACGTATGGGCCTAATAAGAGTCCCTTGGCCCTAAGACTTGGATACAATTTTGGATCATCAATATGGATCCTGGTCTTGCTCTTCAAACCACCCACACATTCGAGTTCATTTATATGGACTCTTTAGGCACATATGTATCAACAGAGATTTCATTCCATTCAGGTTTTAGACAACAACAATTTAAAGTGGGGATGGCATTGATTTCGGTCCTTGTATCAATAGATTCCAAGTCAGTGGGATTGCATTATAAGCTAGAAAGCCTTGATTTTTTACTTATTCTACTTGGATTTTGATCTTGGATTTTGGTAATAGAAAAACAACAAATTTTAAATTCTATGGGTTTTTTAGTTAAAATCTCTTCTACTTGACACCCTTTTGAAATGGGATCCCACACAATTTCAAATGATCTTGATTTTCCATTTATTCCACTAGGATTTTCATCTTGGATTTTGATAATAGAAAGACTACTAATTTTAACTTTTTTGGATTTCCATTAAATCCTTCTTCTTGACACCCTTTTAATTGAACTGGGCTCCCACAAAATTTCAAAAGATCTTAGTTTGATAGCTATTCTATAAATATTAGTTTGCGAGTTATCTAATATTTTTATCTCCACGAACTAGTTTTCATGTACTGCTCTAGGCCTCTTGAAACCGATATTGAATTTTTCTTGAGGTCCTTTTACTTCTGTAATGGAATGAGTTTTAATTATAATTAAGTTTATTCCACTTTAGTGATTCCATGAAAATAAATAGAATAAACAAATAAAATTTACCATTAATAAAAACTTTTTTGGCCATGCTCTCTCATAAAAATTAGTAAGAAATATTACCCAACCCAGGGTTGTTTCCACACCACTTATTCTATTGTATGGTGACAGTAACTATGGTGTGTTGCGGAGACACGGAAGTACGAGTGCTACTATGATTATATATCAAGTGAATGACCCCAAATGTTTTCAGAGATTATGTGATTTCCACAACACCACCAAATGATGGTTTCTTTGAATTTGTAGGTGTTATTCTAATTTTCAGGCCTTTTTACTTTTGTTTTATGAAAGATTGTAATTTTACAATTTTCCTTTATGATACTTTTTGCAGGGAATGACTACCAAAGGCTACTGAATACTATTGAATGATACTACGTTCAAGGATGTTGCTGCACTTTGTTATATGCTGTAGTTTTGAACGATGCAGAATGAAGTACAAGATTGCTGAAGTTTTGGAAATTGAAGGTTGGATATTAGATGTTGTAATTGTCTTATATTTTCAAAAGGACTTGTGGACACTTTTGACTTGTGGACACTGAATGTTTGATGCATATAAATATTATGTTTGGATCTCCGATAGTCGGAATTTATGGTTGTTTCATTTCAGATGTTTAGATATTGTTTGTAGAAATTTCATTTCAGATGTTCAGTTTTTATATGTAAATTGCTTTTTTTGGTAAGTAGATGTATCACTTAGACTTTGCACCTGATACATTTCAATTGTTTTTTATCATGGAATTTGAGGGTTTAATCTTACATATGAGATTAGTATGTTACAAAACTGTATAAAGAAGTGCACTAATCCACTTGATGCATCAATCAAGTAAGAAAAAAAATATAAATCTTCACTAAATCAACCCATAGGTTCCAATTATTACAGTTGTGGCGGTCCTTTAGAATTCAGAATATATTTATATTGCCAATACATGTCTTAATAATGATTTTCCTGCACCACAATATAGTTTAGATTTTATAATATATTTGTTTAATGCTTAATATTATGAATCACGCTGCCCGTGTTAAACACGGGGGCTTTTCGCTAGTTATAAATGATTTTGATTCAGATTAGCATTGACTGACATTTTTAACTGACCAGGGGTGCATTCAGGATGAATCTACTCTTGCATTTGAACTGCCAACCTACCCCCACCCCACTAATTCTACTGTAATCCACCAACCCAGCAAGGAACTGTTAATTACGGGTGAGCTGACCTATTTAACTAAAAGTTTCATGCTAGCATCTAAAACCCAATTAATAGAGGGGCCAGCTTCAGGTTGAGCCAGTACATGCTACCCACGTTGCTCAACTCAACCCATTGGCACCTATCATGAAGGCGAAGATCAAAAGTTGTGCGCAACCTGCAAGAAAGGGCAACAGAGAGAATGTCCACCCCAGAATTCCTGAAGCAAAGCTTATTAACTGTACACACGAATTCAAATGAAGGTAAAAAAAAAAAAATAACAGTTTTATGACACCATATACCGAATGCAATGAGTCATAGTTACTTTACCACGTTAGTCAATTGAAATAACACCCTTCAATAATGGTAACCTTTCATATAATATAAGATCTATGGAAGCAGCAGCTCAGAAGATCTGAAAATTAACTCAAATGGTCATCATCCTGAAATTCAACTAAACAGAGAAAACAGCTAAATTCTCATCAACCTAGGAAGTCCTCAATGCCATGAATGACTCTCATTAGTAGTTAGTGGAGACAAGCATCACCTGGGTGTTTCAGTGAGCCATGCATATGATGGACCTTCACATTTTGATCAAAACTGCAACATGAGAACATTACAGATGACACATGAAGATGGGCCCTCAATTTACCTGCTCACTACAAACCAGGCGGTTCGAGCAACATATTCCTGCAACTGAAAAAGCAAGTAACTGAAAGTAACAGTATGCACCATACATACATAATTTCATACTCAAAGCCAAAGTTCATTTGCTGCATTAGTGATATCAGTAGGAAAGAAAGGGAAAAACAGAGACCACAACATTAAAAAAAAGAAGAAAAAGACCATAACTGGAAAAACAACTAACGTAAACTTTCAGTATTGTGCAAGATACAAACATTCACACTCAAAGCCAAAGTTCATTTGCCCCATTAGTGCTATGGGTTGGAAAGAAGGGGGAAAACAGAATGAAAAATAATAATGCAATCCAACCGACAGAGCTAATTCATAGGTATCAGAAATCACGGTTAGCTAAGCCCATATCACGAAGCTCCCAATCAGGTGGACTCTCCATTGCAATGTCCTCCTTTTTATCTTTTGCTGAATCTTTTTCCAGAAGAGTCCTGCTATCGGTCCCCAGTTCGGGACCGATAGACTTTCTCTTTCCAGAAAGTCTATATGGACTGACTTTCTGTCCCGAATTTTGGACCGATCCCAGCTGGACTCCAGCTGGGATCTCATTTTGAAGACTGGACCAAAAATAATATGGAAGCCCGCCCGAAATTTTGTCAGCCCGCCAAGAGGAATTAGTCCCTGAGAAAGAAGAAAAAGGGGAATGCCCTGGACATCCCCACATCGCCTCCCGATCTCTTAGCCCTCTCTGATCCAGCACAGCACCCTCGCGGCAGCAGGCCTCCCACTCTCAGCTCTCTCGCTCGGATCCCTCCCCATTGCAGCGCCTCCCTCTCGCAGCAGCATCCCTACGCTGCTCATCCATTTCTGATTTTCCCTAGAACCTAATCGAAGAGAACTTTCTCATCTCTCCCTCCCTCTATCGTCTTTGCAACTCGTCTGAATCTCTCCGTGGTCGGGCCATCGCTTGGAGGAGGGGGACCATCACATCGGCTGACAAATCCCCTCTCTTCCTCCCCTTCTCTTCCTCGCCCTGACTGCGCCTCACCTCTCTCCCTCGCCTCGCCAGACAAATCTCCTCTCTCCCTCGCGGGACTGCGCAGCTATCCATCACCCGCAACCTGCAACATTGCGTTGCAACCGGCGCTGCCCTCCCTCCTCTATCTCGCAACCTACCCCTCCTCTGTCTCGCAACCTCTATTGCAGGACCAAGCTGCCTCCCGATTACTTTTTTGGAACTCTGATGCATGTGGGGTTTTGAATTATTTTTTGGGAGTGTAATTTGTAAATTGATATGCACATTGGGGTTTTGAATCCTTTTAGAGAAGTGTAAAATTGTATTTTGATTTGCAAACATTGTCAGTAGTATTTGTAGAAATTGGAAGAATAAAATAGAAATTGGTCTCTATTTGGTAATGATTTCTGTCCAACTTTTTGGGCTCTTTCTGTTTGGATTTTTTGGATTTTGAGTGAAAGTTGTGATAGTGTATTGGGATGTAATCAACTGAACAGGTTGTAGAACTATGATAATGAAGTTGTAAACAGGCTGAATTTGTTATTACAGGAATGACAATATGTAATTACAGAATGTCTATCAATTTGTCGGCCATTTCTTGTTTACAACAACCCATTATAATGTATTCTACCTTGCTGAGTACCCTGTTTAGGACACTTTTTAGCCCACTTCATGAAGGATTTTTTTTTTCTAAGATTTGGGGATTTACAAGATCATATTATGAGCTTAAAATCTACAAATTTTAATTTAATTATAATCACGTTTGCCTGCGTTTCAAACCGGGCACTTTTGCAACTTGATTAAGAAAATCTACATAAATCAAGCTGAATACCACTGTTTAAGACACTTTTTAGCCCACTTCCCGAGGGATTTTTTTTCTGAGATTTGGGGATTTACAAGACTATATTATGATCTTAAAATCTGCTGATTTTAACTTAATTACAATCACGTTTACCTGCGTTTCAAACCTCGCACTTTTACAACTCGGTTAAGAAAATCTGCAGAAACCAAGCTGAATACCCCTGTTTAAGACACTTTTTAGCCCACTTCCCGAGGGATTTTTTTGCTGCGATTTGGGGATTTCCAAGGCCATATTATGAACCTAAAATCTGCTAATTTTCACTTAATTACAATCACGTTTGCGATGTTTTCAACTCGGGCACTTTTTCAACTCGGTTAGGAAAATCTGCAGGAACCTTGCTGGGTACCCCTTTTTAGCACACTTTTTAGCCCACTTCCTGAAGGATTTTTTTGCTGAGATTTGGGGATTTCGAATATCATATTATGAACTTAAAATCTGCTAATTTTCACTTAATTAGAATCACGTTTGCCTGCGTTTCAAACCGCGCACTTTTGCAACTCGGTTAAGAAAATCTTCAGGAACCATGCTGAGTACCCCTGTTTAGGACACTTTTGAGCCCACTTCCCAAGGGATTTTTTTGCTGAGATTTGGGGATTTCCAAGACCATATTATGAACCTAAAATATGCTAATTTTCACTTGATTACAATCATGTTTGAGTTGTTTTCATCTAGGGCACTTTTTCAACTCGGTTAAGAAAATTTGTAGGAACCTTGCTGAGTACCCCTGTTTAGCACACTTTTTAGCCCACTTTTCAAAGGATTTTTTTGCTGATATTTGGGGATTTCGAAGATCATATTATGAACTTAAAATCTGCTAATTCTCACTTAATTAGAATCACGTTTGCCTGTGTTCCAAACGGTGCACTTTTGCGACTCGGTTAAGAAAATCTTCAAGAACCGTGCTGAGTGCCCCTGTTTAGGACACTTTTTAGCCCACTTCCCGAGGGATTTTTTTGCTGAGATTTGGGGATTTCCAAGATCATATTATGAACCTAAAATCTACTAATTTTCACTTAATTACAATCACGTTTATGATGTTTTCAACTCGGGCACTTTTTCAACTCGGTTAAGAAAATCTGCAGGAACCTTGCTGAGTACCCCTGTTTAGCACATTTTTTAGCCCACTTTTCAAAGGATTTTTTTGCTGAGATTTGGCGATTTCGAAGATCATATTATGAACTTAAAATCTACTAATTTTCACTTAATTAGAATCACGTTTGCCTGCGTTTCAAACTGCGCACTTTTGCAACTCGGTTAAGAAAATCTTCAGGAACCATGCTGAGTACCCCTATTTAGCACACTTTTTAGCCCATTTCCCGAGCGATGTTTCTGCTGAGATTTGGGGATTTCCAAGACCATATTATGAACCTAAAATCTGCTAATTTTCACTTAATTAGAATCACGTTTGCCTGCGTTTCAAAACGCGCACTTTTACAACTCGGTTAAGAAAATCTTCAGGAACCATGCTGAGTACCCTTGTTTAGCACACTTTTTAGCCCACTTCCCGAGGGTTTTTTTTTTCTTTTTTCTGAGATTTAGGGATTTCCAAGACCATATTATGAACCTAAAATATGCTAAGTTTCATTTAATTAGAATCACGTTTGCCTGCGTTTCAAACCGCGCACAAAAGTATCAAGTCATGAAGAAAATCATTTCTACATAGAATGTGGATGAAGAAATAGAACAGGAAAAAATCAAACATTTCCCATCAATTAATATCTTACAAGGTCTTTTGCATATAAATAGATAGAAAAAGAGAGTAACTAGTCATTCCTGCCATTCTTATTTTCTTGTGCCTGCTGCTCCATTAAATCAGCAAGCTCTGCTCCCATTTGTTGTTCTATTTCAACCTTGAAATCATTGTTCATACTCTGCCCATGACCACCAATAGGTCCATGACCATTTGCTGCCTGTGGTGGGCCATTAGGCTTTCCTTGTGCACCCATTTTCCCTAATGACATGACGAGTGGTGAATTAGCACATATACCATAATGATTACTGCATATACTTTTTATACGCATGCTACTAATTTTCTTATTGGAACTCATTACACCTACCTACCCCAGATTGATGAAATTAGCTTATGACAATGAAAATAAAAGGCATACTGCTATGAATCTATGATATTGGTATTCATCTGAGCAAGCATTCAAACTCAAACTCTATGACATTTGGAAAGATCAATGACATAAAGAGGATTGACCAAACCATAAATTAGAGCAGTCTGCACTGTGATCCATATAGGACAACCCCTATATGAGAAGGTTTTATGAATACAATACTGGGATTTCAGTGTGGTCATATGTGAAGGTCTGACAAAGCGAATTCACAAGTTTCAATTCTGGGTAATAAGGTTGGATGAAAGAAATATTGTTGATATTATTGTTTCATTTAGCAAACCCCTGTATTTGATAGAAAATCTTCAGACTTCAAGATCGTAGGGCATATACTATGGTTTGAATCTTCATATGAGTAGGTTCAACCCTTATATGAGAAGGTTGTATGAATAAAATACTGAGGTTTCAGTGTGGTCATATGTGAAGGTCTGACAAAGCAAATTCACAAGTTTCAATTCTGTGTAATAAGGTTGGATGAAAGAAATAATGTGTTATTATTGTTTCATTCAGCAAACCCCTGTATTTGAAAGAAAATCTTCAGACTTCAAGATCGCAGTGCAATACTATGGTTTGAATCCTCATATGAGTAGGTTCAACCCTTATATGAGAAGGTTGTATGAATAAAATACTGAGGTTTCAGTGTGGTCATATGTGAAGGTCTGACAAAGCAAATTCACAATTTTCAATTCAGTGTAATAAGGTTGGATGAAAGAAATAATGTGTTATTATTGTTTCATTCAGCAAACCCCTGTATTTGATAGAAAATCTTCAGACTTCAAGATCGCAGTGCATATACTATGGTTTGAATCCTCATATGAGTAGGTTCAACCCTTATATGAGAAGGTTTTATGAATAAAATGCTGAGGTTTCAGTGTGGTCATATGTGAAGGTCTGACAAAGCAAATTCACAAGCTTCAATTCTGTGTAATAAGGTTGGATGAAGGAAATAATGTGTTATTATTGTTTCATTCAGCAAACCCCTGTATTTGATAGAAAATCTTCAGACTTCAAGATCGCAGTGCATATACTATGGTTTGAATCCTGATATGCGTAGGTTCAACCCTTATATGCGAAGGTTTTATGAATAAACTACTGGGGTTTCAGTGTGGTTATATGTGAAGGTCTGACAAAGCAAATTCACAAGTTTCAATTCTGGGTAATAAAGTTGGATGAAAGAAATAATGTGTTATTATTGTTTCATTCAGCAAACCCCTGTATTTGATAGAAAATCTTCAGACTTAAAGATGGCAGGGCATATACTATGGTTTGAATCCTTATATGCATAGGTTCAACCCTTATATGCGAAGGTTTTATGAATAAAATACTGAGGTTTCACTGTCGTCATATGCGAAGGTCTGACAAAGCAAATTCACAAGTTTCAATTCTGTGTAATAAGGTTGGATGAAAGAAATAATGTGTTATTATTGTTTCATTCAGCAAACCCCTGTATTTGATAGAAAATCTTCAGACTTAAAGATGGCAGGGCATTACTATGGTTTGAATCCTTATATGCATAGGTTCAACCCTTATATGCGAAGGTTTTATGAATAAAATACTGAGGTTTCACTGTCGTCATATGCGAAGGTCT
>QPKB01000006.1:44427473-44504376 GCA_003546025.1 Camphora micrantha | reverse complement strand
TTGCAGGAATATGTTGCTCCAACCGCCTGGTTTGTAGTGAGCAAGTAAATTGAGGGCCCATCTTCATGTGTCATCTGTAATGTTCTCATGTTGCAGTTTTGATCAAAATGGGAGGGTCCATCATATGTATGGCTCACTGAAAAACCCAGGTGATGCTTGTCTCCACTAACTACTAATGAGTGTCATTCATGGCGTTGCGGACTTCCTAGGTTGATGAGAATTTAGCTGTTTTCTCTTTGTTTAGTTGAATTTCAGGATGATGACCATTTGAGTTAATTTTCTGATCTTCTGAGCTGCTGCTTCCTTAGATCTTAATCTGGTTCATTTATATTATATGAAAGGTTACCATTATTGAAGGGTGTTATTTCAATTGATTAACGTGGTAAAGTAATTATGACTCATTGCATTCGGTATACGGTGTCATAAAACTGTTGTTTTTTTTTTTACCTTCATTTGAATTCGTGTGTACAGTTAATGAGCTTTGCTTCAGGAATTCTGGGTCCATGATGAAATGAGTGGACATTCTCTCTGTTGCCCTTTCTTGCAGGTTGCGCACAACTTTTGGTCTTCGCCTTCATGATAGGTGCCAATGGGTTGAGTTGAGTAACGTGGGTAGCCTGTACTGGCTCAATCTGAAGCTGGCCCCTCTTTTAATTGGGTTTTAGATGCTAGCATGAAATCTTTTAGTTAAATAGGTCAGCTCACCCGTAATTAACAGTTCCTTGCTGGGTTGGTGGATTACAGTAGAATTAGTGGGGTGGGGTTAGGTTGGCAGTTCAAATGCAAGAGTAAATTCATCCTGAATGCACCCCTGGTCAGTTAAAAATGTCAGTCAATGCTAATCTGAATCAAAATCATTTATAACTAGCGAAAAGCCCCCATGTTTAACACGGGCAGCGTGATTCATAATATTAAGTATTAAACAAATATATTATAAAATCTAAACTATATTGTGGTGCAGGAAAATCATTATTAAGACATGTATTGGCAATGTTAAATATATTCTGAATTCTAAAGGACTGCCACAACTGTAATAATTGGAACCTATGGGTTGATTTAGTGAAGATTTTTTTTTTTTTCTTACTTGATTGATGCATCATATGGATTAGTGCACTTCTTTATACATTTTTGTAACATACTAATCTCATATGTAAGATTAAACCCTCAAATTCCATGATAAAAAAACAATTGAAATGTATCAGGTGCAAAGTCCAAGTGATACATCTACTTACCAAAAAAAGCAATTTACATATAAAAACTGAACATCTGAAATGAAATTTCTACAAACAATATCTAAACATCTGAAATGAAATGACCATAAATTCCATCTGAATATCGGAGATCCAAACATAATATTCATATGCATCAAACATTCAATGTCCACAAGCCCTTACATTTGACATGAAAATAGAAGACAATTACAACTTCTAATATCCAACCTTCATTTTCCAAAACTTCAGCCATCTTGTACTTCACTCTGCAACGTTCAAAACTTCAGCATATAACAAAGTGCAGCAACATCCTTGAAGGTAGTATCATTCAATAGTATTCGGTAGCCTTTGGTAGAGTCATTCCCTGCAAAAAGTATCATAAAGGAAAATCGTACAATTACAATCTTCCATAAAACACAAGTAAAAAGGCCTGAAAATTAGAATAACACCTACAAATTCAAAGAAACCATCCTGTGGTTGTGTTGTGGAAATCACATAATCTCTGGTAACATTTGGGGTCTTTCACTTGATATATAATCATAGCAGCACTCGTACTTCCGTGTCTCCTCAACACACCATAGTTACTGTCACCATACAATAGAACAAGTGGGTGTGGAAACAACCCTGGGTTGGGTAATATTTCTTACAAATTTTTATGAGAGATCATGGCCAAAAAAGTTTTTATGATTAGTATATTTTATTTGTTTATTCTATTTATTTTCATAGAATCACTAAAGTGGAATAAACTTAATTATAATTAAAACTCATTCCATTACAGAAGTAAAAGGACCTCAAGAAAAATTCAATATTGGTTTGAAGAGGCCTAGAGCAGTACATGAAAACTACTTCGTGGACATAAAAATATTAGATAACTCGCAAACTAATATTTATAGAATAGCTATCAAACTAAGATCTTTTGAAATTTTGTGGGAGCCCAATTCAATTAAAAGGGTGTCAAGAAGAAGGATTTAAAGGAAATCCAAAAAAGTTAAAATTATTAGTCTTTCTATTATCAAAATCCAAGATGAAAATCCTAGTGGAATAAATGGAAAATCAAGATCATTTGAAATTATGTGGGATCCCATTTCAAAAGGGGTGTCAAGTAGAAGAGATTTCAACTAAAAAACCCATAAAATTTAAAATTTCTTGTTTTTCTATTACCAAAATCCAAGATCAAAATCCAAGTAGAATAAGTAAAAAATCAAGGCTTTCTAGCTTATAATGCAATCCCACTGACTTGGAATCTATTGATACAAGGACAGAAATCAATGCCATCCCCACTTTAAATTGTTGTTGTCTAAAACTCGAATGGAATGAAATCTCTGTTGATACATATGTGCCTAAAGAGTCCATATAAATGAACTCGAATGTGTGGGTGGTTTGAAGAGCAAGACCAGGATCCATATTGATGATCCAAAATTGTATCCAAGTCTTAGGGCCAAGGGACTCTTATTAGGCCCATACGTATTATATTTTACTGTATCACATACCACATGGAAGAAGAAAAAAATAGTATGCAGAACGATTAGCCTAGTTGCAACATGAAATGATCATAATGATGGAGAACCTAACTGTGCTTGGAGTGAGATTTTACCTAGCACTGTTCCCAGCTTGGCATGGACTTCCAAACAGCCTGTTATGATTTTAGGACTAAAAATGGATCTTCATCATTTACCAGATAGTCCGGCAAGGACCAACCTTGAAAATAAGGCACTTTGATTTAACATTTTAAGCAAATATTCATGTCGAGATATCATAATTATATGAACTGGTTGAAAGGGAATGCGAAAGAAAAAAGAAAGAAAACTAAAATAACCTTGAAAAACTAAGCAAAAACAGTATTTAAGTAAAGCAGAGCATATGACTAAAATATCATATAAGCTTAAGAATATGAATAGAAGCTGTATAGTGTGGTCATTCTGAAACCTAACCAGATGTAAAGACAATCATGTCAACTTGAAACATCCTATAGGCGTCAAACAACACAATCTTTGCATCAAATTATTATATCATAGTGAATAAAGTATTAGTTTCTAAGTTGAGAAGCAAGGACAGAATCACTTTAAGACAATATTACATTCAACACATAAGATGCATTTAGCTTGTTGTACAAATAACAGTAGAAAGTAAAAGGCAATGTAAGGGACCTCTGAGCAAACTTTTCAGCTTTGTTAGGAGCATCCGCAAATGTTGTATCACTCTCCACCCATTCCCTGAATCAAAAGCAGAGCAAACATGAGCACTTTTAGAATATCTTGATAGAATGGGTGGTCATTCATAACACCCTCCAATAGTTCCTTCTGTGATTTTCAATATGACAATTCAATAAAAGAAATTGTAGATTGCACATGACTACACCAACAGTCAATATGGCATGTCAGAAATTTTCAAAAGATTACAAGAATATCAGAAATGCCTACCACTGAGAAATTTCCATATAGAGTATCAACTCAATTAACAATAAGAACGAAATTCATGAATTCTCAAATTAAGAAGCAAAGTAACCAGATTTCTGATCATTTTGGCATTTTGTCAAACACCATATGCAGATAGAGCCGACTAAAAAAAAAAAAAAAAAAGAGCAACATAAACTGAGAAAAATAGAAGAAGACCATAACATTCATTGCTTATACGGCCATATATCAATATGGTCCACATTGATCATCCAGTGAGCCTAAACACAAATAGGCACACAACCCAATGCCCATTCACAGACTGCAAATGGAGTCTTTGGCAACATACCCTCATTCATAGTGGGTGTCGCCAAAGGATATATAGAGCGGCTGGTTGAAACCAAGCTTTATACACTTAACTCCACCATGTCAACCAACACTGTTTCTAATCACATAAAATAGCGGCTGAATCCACTTTTCCGTCACAACTTTTTTTAACGGTTGAAATCTCCATACTTCTCCATGGGAAGCAAAATAAGATAAAACAGCAATGAGACATTTATTATATAAATGGTATTGTTGAAGCTCTCGATGTTTCAATCAGCTTGAAATTAGATTCACATCACATAAATAAAATCCAATTTCTATATCTTTTCTTATCCATGATTCCATCCGTTACTAAAATGCAAGATTTTTGCACATTAGAGGAATGAAGGGGATGAGAGTTATGATAAGGAAATAAAGAGGAGAAGAGGAACGTTTTTGGGGAAGAGGAAACGAGGAAGAAATGAAATAGTAACGCTCTTGAGGAAGAGGAAAGGAAGAGAGCAGTTACGGTTATTGGTTGCATTTGAAATAGTGCTTTCAATTAAGCGAAATTAAAATTAAATGGGCCATTAGTTAGTAGGGCTGATGTTGGCAGCATGTCAAAAATTATAAGATGGTCAAAATCAAATCTCAAATTGACACAGAATTGGCAATTGGAATTCAGCTGGCTTCATATAATGTCATTAGAAATCACATAAAATATAAGAGGGAATTTTACAACAAAATTTTTGGAAATTCAGAAATTTGTGACATTAGGAACTGCATAAAATAAATACAAAGTAACTTACCTCCTTTTCCTCGGTTCTTCCTTGTTAGTCATGAATTATGAAATAATTGATGAAATATACGAGGTAACTAAAAATGAAAGATAAAAGGGATGTGCTGAAAGTTTGCACCTTTATCCCCACAAATCCTCCGAAAGAGTTCCACTGAGACTTTTTGTAGGAAGAGATGCTGAAGACCAGTGTGATACCGAATGCCCTCTATGTTATTCAAGTTCGGGCAATCATACAAACTTAGGCATTGAATGCGTCTCATTGATTCCTCTTCAATTTTTATCTGATTTAGTTGAGTGAGTTGCTGTTTGGTTAAATCTGACGGTTGTGGGTGTCTGGGGGT
The DNA here is from genome assembly GCA_003546025.1 of Camphora micrantha. NCBI lineage: Eukaryota > Viridiplantae > Streptophyta > Magnoliopsida > Laurales > Lauraceae > Camphora > Camphora micrantha. The sequence continues at coordinate 44,499,326 of QPKB01000006.1, read as the reverse complement.
TTTATGGCTTCATGTATTTCTTTTGGGAGGTGAGAGCATTGTACTTTGAGATAGAAAGAAAGAAAAACTTTGAGAGAGAGAGTGATGGGGAATCTAAAAGGATTTGTACTCTTGTATATATAAGAAGATGTTTGTTCTTCTTATGGTCTAATCTCCATAAATATTGAACCGGCTTCAATCTCCCGCGGACGTATCCCACATCTGGTGAACCACGTAAATCTTGTGTGTGATTGATTGTGTGCTCTTGTAGATCGTGTGATTGTTCGATCCCTAATAATTGTGCACGTGGGTGCGGAAGTTGCAATCGAATAATCATGCCGAGAGAGAGAGAGAGGGGTTTTATGTGGTCCGACAAAACCACTTGCGTCCATGACAAGAGAACAAGAGAGAGAGAGAGATAGATTTTATGTGGTCCTGCAAAACCACCTACGTCCACGACAAGAGAATAACGGCTCACATATTGACTCTATTCAGAGTTTAGGTTTATACATTACATCATATATATAATCTCCACTTTTTTAGCCCCTAAGAAAGCCTCTGTACAATGACCAAAATACCTTTGACCATGAGCCCGGTCATGCTACGGGACCCTCTAATAAACTCGGAATATAAGACATAAACCTAACAATCTCCACCTTGGCTTAGATTCCGTAGAACTCAAGCCACCAGGAAATAACCAGGAATGTCTTTCCGTACCTCGTTGACAGCTACGTCCATGCATCGATGGCACAACCTTCATTCTTGAACACTTTGATATGTTGAACCGGCACTTGAATTTTGAGCAAAGTTCATCTTCTCGTCAAACTTCTCCACCTCGAACTCTGACGTTCCATCGGTGTAGGGATGTAGCTGTCGGCGAGGTACGGAAAGACATTGCCAATTATTTCCTGGTGGCTTGAGTTCTACGGAATCCAAGCTAAGGTGGAGATTGTTAGGTTTATGTCTTGTATTTTGGGTTTACCGGAGTGGTTCATTGGGCTAGCGAATGACCGGGTTTAGGGTCAAAGGTGTTCTAGTCATTGTATTGGAGCCTTCTTAGGGGCTAAGAAAGAGAATATTATATATATATAATGTAATTTGTAACCCTAGACTTTGAACAGAGTTAAGATGTGATTCACTGCTCTCTTGTCGTGGACGTAGTCGATTTTGCCGAGCCATGTAAAATCTTTATCTCTCTCTCTTGTATGACATGATCGATCGATCTTCACACGCACATGCACAACATTAATGTTATCAATATCTTTGATAGATAACTAACGTAAAAGCCTCATTTTCGTTGCAAATGTGATCGAGAGAGAAGTCCTCAACAAAGAGAATCTGAGCTCTAAACTTCTACATTTGGGATTATTTAAACCCAGCGGCTCTTAAATAATTAAGATAAAATCCTATTTATCTACAGGATGGAGCTAAACCATGGATGATGCTACTACATCAAAATAAATTGCAATTCTCCACCTAAATCAATGAGTTATTCTACCTTCTATAAAATTGAAATTGCTTGCATATTCTCATTCACCTTGTATTAAATTTAGATCGAATTTTTAGTGAATTCAAGGGATCATAGATCTTATGTTTTTGTATGATGAAGACCTTTGGGGCCAAGGAAAAAGGAAAAATTGAGGGAGCTAATTACAAGTTGATAAATTGATCAATTCAATGGTGGGCATCAAACATATTTGTGTGAAATTGTAATATGCATCAACATAAAGAGAGTTACAGTAAAATGGTGCATTTAATCTAAGGGGCCCCCAATTGACTCCAAATTCAAGACAAATCAATTAAAAGTGTGTGAGAGTAGATTGGAAGGGGTTTGAATTTTAAACAAAGGTTCTAGTAATATCACAATGGAGCTCACTATAAGAATTACTGCAAGTTTTTACACTTGATGAGCTTCCTTCTTTTCCTTTAAAAAAGAAAGTAAGGGGAAAGAAGTGCGCACATAGAGAGGGAGAGAGGGCTGACCTATACTCATTTTTTTCCCTTTTATTAATACTTAGAAATCACATTAAATATAAGAGGAAATTTCGCAACATAATTTTTGGAAATTAAAAAAACTTGTGATAATAAAAACTGCATAAGATAAATACAAAGTTACTTACCTCCCTTTCCTTGGTCCTACCTTGTTAGTCTTGAGCTCCACTTGGTACTTGTGTATGAAAGATTTGATGAAGCCTTTCATAGGGCCCTTTTGTGGAATTAATATTAAAGAGATGAGGAATGTGCTGAAAGTTAACCCATTCATCTCCTCGAATCTTCGTTAAGAGTTTCCCTGAGACCTCTTTTAGGTAGAGATGCTGAAGACTAGTGAGGTACTGAATACCCTCTACATTCTTCAAGTTAGGGCAGGAAAGCAAAGATAGGGACTGAATGCAACTCATTGATTCCGCTTCAAATTTTATTTGATTCAGTTGAGTGAGTTTTTCTATGCACAACACCTTGAGTTGCAAGAAGTGTTTGGGACGGAAGCACAATTCTTTCCCAACATATGCCTTTGCAAGATAAAGTGTCATTAGATTGGGCAATGCTTGCAATAAAAACAATGGATCTTCATTCAAGTGAGACCAATGTAAAAGCACTCTAGTGAGGTTTTGAAGGGAAACAATCCAGAGAGGTAACTTCGCCAAACGCCCTTGTAATACAAGAGTCTCAAGATGAGTTGGAGGAGAAAATAATGCTTCCATATTAAGAATCTCTTCATTGCTTGTAGCTATTACATTCAAGAATCGAAGGCGTTCCATCTTTCGTAACGAGGCACACAGCTCTATCCCATGGTCTCTTTCCACCTTTCCAATTGTCAACTTTCTTAGCTGGGTCAAGTTTCCAATTTTTTTAACTATTTCATTGTTTGCACCAATCCGTTCTAAAGTTTGCAAGCACTTTAAATTACATATTCCATCGGGAACTTGTGCAAATTTGTGAAAGTTAAAAGTTGCACCTGAAAAAGGCTGATCATGATGACATGTATAGATATGCCGTAGTTTCTTCAATTTTTCTACTCCTTTGGGCAGGATATTTATTTTTGACTGCCTAATATCCAATGTTTGCAGATTTTGGAGCCTTCCTATAGATTCAGGAAGCTCTTTAACATTCGTATTCCTCACACACAAATAGCGTAAATTGAATAACTCCACTAATTCATTTGGCAAACTTTCTATAGGGGAATCTTTTAGATTTAACACCCTCAATAGTTTAAAGCTTGATAAGATGCCATGTAAAGAAAGTGAAGTAATTTCCTGTTTTGAACAGCATCAAAGAGCGAAGATGACAATTACTCGGCCCAATGTTTACAACACTATTGCCAATTGACAAGTAACGGGCTTTTTTGTTCAGAGTCTCCTCTTTTCCATCATTTATGTAGCAAAAATTCTCTTCGTGGCCAATTGATATAGCTAACTCTCGCAGAATATCATGCATGCGTACCTTTTTTTTTAATCGAATGAAATTATTTTGTAATCGAAGAAAATCATTTTCTGCATATTGTAGCATGCTCCTACATACAAGATCTTTGATATAGTCTGCCGCCACCTCCTCTAGTGTTATCCCTCTCCTCTCTGGTATAAAACCTTGGGCAACCCATAACCTAATTAGTTTTTTTTGTGTAATTAGGCAATCTTCAGGAAAGAGGCTACAATATAAGAAACAGTATTTGAGGTTGTATGGTAAATCGTTAAAGCTTAGCAAGAGTATGTTCTTTAACCCTCCCAAATCTTTATTGTTGCCCAGCTGCCAGCTAAGACTAGCTTCCACCATACTCCATTCTAAGCTCGACTTTTCTTTCATTGACATGAGCCCCCCAATGGTCACAATTGCTAGTGGTAGCCCCTCACATTTTTTTACTAATCTTTCTGCACATGGCCTTAGATGTGGAGGACAGCTTTTGTTTGAAAATGCTTTGCTACAAAAGAGAACGAAAGCATCGTCATTGCCCAAATGCCTAAGGCGGAGAACATTTTCAACTCCGAAAGATGATGCAAAATTATCCATTCGTGTTGTGATGATGACTCTGCTTCCACATCCATTCTCTGGCAATGCAAGTTGTATGTCTTTCCATACAATTGCTTCCCATACATCATCTAAAACAATCACATACCTTTTCTTCTGCAAGTAGCTGATGAGCATATTGCTAACTTCGATGTAATCCATTTCACCAACACCATTTGGAATAGGCTCCTTGGTAGATTTGCATAGCTCCTTCATCAAGTTTCGTAGGAGCTCATCAACTTTATAAGTCTGAGAAACCGTGATCCATGCATGGCAATCAAAGTGGTTCTCCACTTCTAGGCTGTTGTATACTTTTGTAACGAGAGTGGTCTTGCCAAGGCCACCCATTCCCACCACGGGTAGCACCACACGTTCTGGCACTTGATCTGATTCTATTAGTCGTTCAATTAGGAACTTCTTGTCTTCCTCGATCCCCACAATTTCAACATCTGGGATCAAGCGCGCATGCTGTCTTAAACATTGCCAATTTTCACCACCACCACCACCACCATCATCATTTGCATTTGATGTTGATCCTTTTTCTCTGAGGTCATAACGTTTGTATCGCTTCGAAATTTCCTGAATCTCAGACTTGACTGCTTGCAACTCAGAGGCAATCTGGCGCTTGCAAGAGTAAAGCTTTGGGAGGGAAATGGCTCTTCCTACTAGTCCTTCACCTGTGTCTTGCTCAGTAATATGGTACATGTACTTGTCAATGATATCTTCCACCTTGTAGGCGACTTCTCTTACTTGCCCCTCAAATGTTCTCATTCCATCTCCATCGTTGCTGATTTTTCTTCTTTGTCTTCTATCTGCATCCTTTAAGAAGGAGCCCATGCTCTCCAGCTCCAATTGGATTTCTTCTATTTGCAGTCCTTGAAAAAGAGATGATGCTTCTTCTTTCAATCCTTCATTTGCGAACCCAGCAACAATCTCCCCCAGTTTTTTAGTCACGAACCTCACAGCAGTATCCATGATTGCTTTGCTCTCACTTTTCTCTCATTAGGATCAGGCTATGGTGCAGCTGCTGTTATCTACTCATCTCCAACTAGAGTGCTTCACATTTGATTTCCCAAACTACCCTTCGTATTGTTGCAACCCTTCATATTTTTGAGAGAATTCTACAAAGATTAGACTTTGATATTTTTTGGCATGTTTAGATTTTCAATTAATATTATAGACCAATTCTCATTCATTTTAATTTCCTAAACGGTCTTTCATTAATTAGTTATATGTTTTGTAATTAAGGACCAACCTTAGGGTTTAGATCACTTGAGATTATAATTAATTTGATATCTCAAGTCAATTAATATTTTTCTCCACTACCGACTATTGAATATGGTAGACCAATAAGGCCTCAATTTCTCAAATAAATATTAAAAAATATTATTCTATTTTCTAAATAAGGCCCGGGCTATGTTGCTTGAATTATTATTTTATGAGTTTTCCTTGTGTTTTTCCTTGAGATTAATGCATAAATTTGTTGATCAAGAGATACAAAACCTTCATGTGTTGCTTGAGTAATAATTTTGAAACAAGAAATTACTGCCTTGCAAATGCTTTATAATGGGGGTTGTTTTATATCCACTATTCTGGGCTCATTTCATTTTTGCCCCCTTCCTTAATTTGTGCAGGTTATTGCATTGACTGACATAGCTCTCCAAGCTCCTACTCATATCTGGATTATCTCCAAAGTGAAGGATGAATTAATTGGGTTCGCTAGGTTTCTCCCTTGATGCCTTTTTTGTTTTTTTTTTTTTTTTTTTTTGTTTTTCTTTTACTCTCAGAGAGATACAGTAAGACAGAATTTATCAAAAGTTGTTCTGCTATTAAATCCATAGCTGTAATTCTGGAAAGTGTTTCTGAAAGGATTTTTCCGATGATAAATAAAAGATTATAATGATAGTTGGAAAAAAGTGATTGTAAAATGGTAATTTGAAAAATGGAGATACTTTCATAGGACAAGTCTGTTAACTCTGACTGTTTCTACGAAACCGAGGATCCGGACTCTAATTGCTAAATATCGTTTCAAACTCTTCTTTTTAAGTCCCGACCTGGACGGCAGGGACGCTGCACCGGAGCCCACCCACTTTTATTATTATTATCAGATCTAAACCAATGAATTGAATGGAGGCCCCTAGCGAACAACAAAATTGAAAACAGAAATTCAAAGTGTGATAGTGTTTGTGTTGGATTCCATGGTATATATATTCGATCATCAATCACGGAATGCTTTTCTTTTTGCCGCCCAATCACAATAATAAATGGGATGCTTTTGTTGGCTTGGCCCACATGGACTCATCATCCATTCATCCATCCATATTAGAGACTAAAGTTGCTAGCATGGCCCACATGGACTACTGTGTCCAGCTCATGGTTTCATCATCCATCAAACCGATCCAACACGGGGACGACCCAAGGGCATAAAACGAAGTTAAAAATAAGAATTAGGTTGTGCAACTTGGCTTATAAAATCCTTGTAAACATTTTTTTGACTTCTTTGTCATCATCCATCAAAATCAATGGAGAAAAAAAAAGTTGCTAGCATGGCCCACCGTGACAACCGGATGCATGAACTAGTGTGTCCAGCTGAACCCATTCCCAAGGCGTTCAGGTCAATGCCCATTGGGTCTCTTCTCACAATCAATCAAACAGATCAAAGGAAGGGTATAAAAAGATTAAATTAAAAATAAGAATTAAATGATAATTAGCCTGTGCAACTTGACTTATAAAATCCTCATAAAAATTTTGGACTTCCATTTCTGCCCACTGCTGCATAGATTCATCTCATAAACCCAATGGGTGACATTCATGCCTACAATGTGGTGCTATCGACCAAAAAGTTAAAGTTATAAACAGGGAAATCATTCATTTGATAATCCAAATCCAATTCGTCCCCTACTGGATCCATAGTGGCAGCAAAGCTTGTTTTTGAGGAGGGCTATCATATTTGATGGCCATTTCTCAAGGGAAAATCCAAATAAGGACTTCAAATTTTATTTATTTTGAAAAAGGATACAAGTTCCAAAACTTTTCAAATTAGTACCTAAATTTTCCAGTAAATTTTTAAGCAAGGACATCCGGTCATTCAAAGGCATTTTCTAGCTATTTTTTCCACGATTATTTTAAATACTCAAATTATTCTTCACTTAAAGCCATGACATAGTTTTTGTAGCTACTACATGCAGTCGATTGTCCTTAATCACTGTGAGGGTGGTGAAGAGTTTTATTTCAATGGAGGGTACCTGAGGTTTTTTTAAAAACCCGAGGAAAATAGTTGCCGAATGGTAGATTTAAATTAACGGCTACAATTAATTTAAAACTTTCGGAAAAACTCAGTGACTAATTTGAAAAGTTTTGAAACTTGTGTCTTATTTTTTAAATAAGAAAAAAAAAATTAAGGCCTTATTTGAAATTATCCCTTTTTTCCAAGAACCTGCTATTGGCACGTCTCCACTTTCTCATTGCACATCCCTTTTTTTCAAAACCGGGACCCCTAGGGGAAATCCCCAAACTGCCCCTCTCCTTCTCCTTCCCCCTCTCTCCCTATTCGTCGTCAACCTCCGCCTTGTCCCTCAAAATGCCCCTCTCCTTCTCCTTCCCCCTCCCTATTTGTCGCCCACCTCCGCCCGCGCCTTGTCCCTCTCTCTCTCTCATCCTTCTCCCTATCTCTCCAACTCTGTCCCTACTCACCTCTCTCCCTCCTTCCTTCTCTCTTCCTCTCCCTACTCGTCACCCACCTCCATCCCGCGCCGTCCCACTACTCTTCCTCTCTCCTCCTCCTCCTTCTCGATGTCTCTCTCCCTCTCCTTCCCTCTCTCTCTCCTCACCACCCACCTCCACCCTTCTCCTTCTCCTTCTCCTTTTCCTTTCTCCCTGTCTCTCTCCGTCTCGCTCTCTCTCCTTGGCGACATCGACATTATTGTTGGGAGCATTTGATTATTGGGTTCCTCTTCCTATGGAAAGAAGCTTTTTAACCCATTGTAGGCTTCTTTCCAATGGCTGGGGTCGCACCCCTTGGCTAGGTACCAAAATAAAATAAAATATTGCCGTCAAACAATATACAGCACCATACCAAACAATGGCCACATCTCACCAATGACTTCCCAGAAAGGTTCAACGCCAACTGCGGGTAACCACTGCTGAAAAGATGCATCTTGACTGGTTCATCCTATCACAATTCAGTTTCATACTTGTTCTAAACCTCCCCAAAATCTACTCAGAATATAAACTTTCCTTGCCGTCTAGAGGACTGTGAAAAGGAAAACTTTTTGTGCCAACTCATTCACCAAAGATTTTCGTAGTTGTCCAAACCCTAACTGTTGATCGATCCAAGGGCATACAAAACTGTGTAAATTTTGGTAAAAGATAATTTACGGCTTGTGGGCATTGGGGGTTTAGATTGATCATAGAAGGGCCAGATTGGTTCCACATGACTGCATGCATTCTAGATGAGCCTTAACAGCCAAAATACCTTCAATAAAATATACATGTACTTGTGAAATTGTCTACATCCAGAAATACAGAAAAACCATGTACTAACGGCTACATGATCTTTTAAGCTATAAACCAACCATAATCATCACCGTCATCGCCATCCATAATGTCACCAACCCACACACACACTTTTCAACTAAATCAATTGATGATTGCAAAATTTAAAAAGCCTGAACTAGTTTTCAAAGATCTTGCCTAACAAAGTTCTCGGCTGTCTAGAATCGAGTATCCCTCGGGCTCAGGGCCAAAGGCTGCTGGGCTGGGCTGGGCTGGGCGGGAGATGCCCTTGGTTATAATTAAAAAAAAAAATAGTGAAGAGTGGATAAACCCCACAAACATCCCAATCAACACACTTACAGCAGGAAGCGGTATTACATAGATTCCATAGGTGGGGAATGCAACACTGCCACACCAATGGATAAATAAGTAACACAAACATACCAAATTTAATCCTCCTCCAAATTGATGGAGTCCTTGAACTTCCCATACAAAATCTTCTTCAATTCGGCCATCTGTGCAAGTATGGAGTCCTTCTCTTCTTCTAACTTCACCAGAGATTTACTTGTCTCTTCTTTCATCTTTTCGAGTCTGTTCTCCACTTCCTCCCGTGGCACGTGAGTGAAAACTTCCCCTATTTGGAATCTCACCACATCCTCGTCTGACAAAATCAGTTCATTGCTTGCATCCTCCAAATTGTCATTGGCCTCCTGCAGAAAACGAACCTGTTAAGCCATCTACAAGAAGAACAAATTGATGTCAGAAGGCTTCTTTCTATGTGAATATTGGCAATTGATTATCTTCCCTTCTTGTTGACATGTCTGTCTATTCGCAGTAAAAGGAAAACAAATAAAAAAAAGACCATAAATAATTCAGAGAGATAATATATTTCATTGATTTTGCTTGGATACAGTGGCACAAAGACAATCCAGACGACAATTCTAACACCAAAAGCATTTCCAGCATCTAATGCTACAAAAATTAGATTAAAAAAAAGGCAGAAAGATATTCACAGAAAGTTTAGAGGCTTTTTGTATAGATTTTGCTTTGAGTTCAGCCTTGAAACTCTGACATTGTCTTTAGCTTCGAAGCTCCGTCTTTGATGTTCTGCTTTTGGAGATTTCACTAACGTACCTTCAAACTTTCCGCAGTTTGGGGTCATAACAAGGACACAATTTTTCCATTTAGCATCATGCCCAGGATGTGACTATTTTTTTCCCAGTTCGCTACCCGTGGGGGATGTCAGGAACTTCTTTGTCAATAAGTCAATGTGACAAACCTATGGAGTCCATGTAATGAACTCGTAAACATTTTAGCACTTCAATGTCATGCAAAAGATGAGTTTTCACAGCCCAGGGCCGGCAGGTTAAGGTCTTAGTGTCTTACGGATGATGCATTTTGGCCCATTGGCATCATGCTCAGATTTTCTTTTCTTTTTTTTTCTTTTTTTTTTTTTTTCTTTTTTTTTTGGTCCTGGCTTACTACCCAAAGGGTTTCTCTGTAAACTGCAAGCACTGTTGTCGTAAAGTTCTACCCCAGAGGATTGTTGAACTGGTTTTCGAACTATCAGTAGAGTGTAAGGAACATCTTTTAACTTCATTATTGAGAACATCGACCAGTTCTTCTAATTCACAGGGGATTATTGTCACTGGACCCAATTAGGGATTGACCCTTTTCAGCCTACCCAAAGGGTCATGGGGTAGTCAAAAGTGGTGCCAGAATTTTATGATTTGCAATGTTGCCTTTGAATCCTACAGCAGTGTTTGGCAGATCGATAACAAATTGTTTTTAAGTTCTTTTAAGCTTTTTGTGTGTACCCATGATTAGATCACAGTAGCTGATGCACTGCATCACGTGTGGGACCCAAGCGATGCCAATCCAATTTAATTTCTTATTTTATTATTGAGTTGTATACTCAAATCCTGATAAATTTGGAAATGTAATCCCAATTACAACTCAATAATAAAATAAGAAATTAAATTGGATTTACATTGCTTGGGTCCCGCGCGTGATGCCTGCATCAGTTCCAAGAACATGTCAGATATGTAATGTGGATTTCGTGAAAATGGAGTGACAAAGGGCATATCGTTTTCATTGTATCATGTGAGTGCCCTGAAACTGGAATAAGAAACAGCATAACACTTTTTGTTCCTTTGTGCTGCTGGGTGTTGACTTTTGTTCGATTATAGTTGCTGGGAGCTTATTTATTCCATGTGTGTTTATTGAAATGCGACATGCGCATTTCATTACTATTTTGGAGAACTGCATTTATTTATTTTAGGAAGTCTACAGTTCTACATGATAATATTATAAGGTATATACTTATAAAAGATAGTTTATGTTAGATTGTACTCATTCAGGCATAAGCGTTGGAGATCACCTGATAACTAAATTGCATAAACACATTTCTCGTAGGTCAGCGACTTTTAGGTATCTTTTATCGAGCAGACCCTTTCCAGATCCAGATATGCTTTCGCTGAAGATAGGAGAGTATACTTATCTTCTTCAAGGGTAATAATCCTTGAGTAGCTTTCCATTAATGGGCATTGCTTGTTTGTTGCCATCAACAGCACTCAGATTATATGCACCAAACAAAAACACAACATCAACCGGTGCACGAAACTTTCCATTTTTCATCAAATATCCTTATTGATTGGTTGGTCATGACTAAGAGAGGGAAGGGAAGATATGACACAAAAGGGGAGAAAAAGGGATGATGGCAACTGCAAAACTGCTGCTTCTGCTTCAACACTGCTGCAAGTATGATGGTATCACACTGTCGTGAAGTTCTTGGGCTTTGGGAAAAAGATGGATTCATCATGAGATGTCCCCAAAATACTTTGGATTGGATTTTGATAAGCTCCACGTCACTCGTAATGCATGACTGCAGCGAAAGCTTCATCCCCAAAGGAAATGGATGTGGGAAGATGGCGCTGGGGGCTTGATGGAAGCATTGTCAAGGTTCTCCCGTTTAGTGTGATATGGAATAGAAAAGAGATTGCAGGGTGGGTAGGATAAAGATGGAGAGATGAGGGGGATAGGTCAGGCTTTCACTTGAAGATTGGCCTCGCACCAAACTCGAAACCAAGAGGTAAAGAGATCTTGGAGAGAACTTGGAAGAACTTGGGGAAGATCTCAAAACTTGACTTTCATTAATAATCGACCATGTCTATCTATGCCAAGAGGCTTTATATTCTATAGGAAAAGAAATAACATAGATCTAATCTGGACCATCCAAACACATTGATGGTTAGGATTAAAACATCCAACTTAAAAGACAAATCATTTAAAAAACACAACTCTAATAAAATAACTATAAATAAGACTTGAATTGAATGGGCTGAGGCCAAATGGTTGGTTAACCCATGGGGCATGGGTCTATCTTTCATAAAAAAATGTGGAATGGAAAAGAGATTGTGGGGTGGGCAGGATGGAGAGATGAAGGGATAAGTCAAGCTTTCACTTGAAATTTGGCCTCACGCCAAACTCCAATTCAAGAGGCAAGTCTTGGAGAGAAATCTAGAACAACTTGGGGAAGATCTCAAAACTTGACTTTCATTAATAATCGACCATGTCTGTCAGAGGCTTTATATTACATACGAAAAGAAATAGCGTAGATCTAATCTAGACTATCCAAACACATTTTTGTACAAGATTAAACACATCAAACTTAAAAGAGAAGTCATTTAAAGAACACAACTCTATTAATATAACACTAAGTAAGACTTAAATTGAATGGGCTGGGTCCAGATTGTTGGTCGCCCATGGAGCCACGTGTCTATCTTGCAGCAGAGCACCATCAGTCATGGTTTTGGGCCTAAATTGGCTCACTACATATGGTTTTTTTATGTGCTTAAACAGTCCAGGTTGGACATTATTATAATCAGCTGGACTTGAAGGCTAGACCTCCAATCACAGAGGGTGTCTCAATACCTCATCAAATTAATTATAGACAATAGGGCCATTTGAAGATTATCAAAACGTGATTTTGCCAAAGCTCTAAGTCCTATGTGATGTACAACTACGATGTGAAACAATAAAATCCTTAGGTCCTGAACTTTTACGCGGGAATAGGGAACTCAGATAATTGATTTATTTGCATCACCCCATAGACATGATCAACAATGATTTGAATGTGGGGCCCTACAGATTGTGTGGTCCTCTAAGGCAACCTTAAGAGTCATACAGATATTTTTAAATGAGCTTTGGGTAATCAAAGCATCAATTTCAGTGGAATTCCTTCATGTTCACAAGGAAGTTAATGGAGTGGCAGATTCACTAGCCAAAAAAGAGTGGAGAGGGGGACATCAATACTGGCCCTTTCTTTCTGCTAGTGTTTCTCTAGTTCATTTTGTTGCCTTTCCCCATTTATGTATATTGATTATGTACGATCTCAAGCAATAGCTTTTGTCTTTTGTGTGAGTGTCTTTTATTTTATTTTTTCTTATTTCAATGATATTGTTATGTTACTGCTAAAAATAATAATGTCAGTATAACCAAGGCTTTAAAAATCAGAATCAAATGAGTCACACCCTAAAGCACAACAACCTTCAAAGATATAGAAACATATTATAAAATAATACCAAACCAAACCAAGCCTTTTCCCACTAGGTGGGGTCGGCTATATGGATTTGACGACGCCAATCAAATCTGTTTAGGGTCATGTCCTCCGTTAGATCCATGTAGGCAAGGCCATGTTTAAAGTTTCTTTCCAACTTCTCTTGGATCTCCCTCTCCCTCTCCTACGCCTGGCAATTTCCATGCTTTCACACATTTTAACAGGTGCCTCCATTAGACGCCTTCTAACATGGCCGAATCATCTCAGTCAATTTTCTCTCATTTTATCTTCAATCGGTGCTATTCCTACGTTGCCCCTAATCTCCTCGTTCCTAATCCTATCTCTCCTTGTGATCCCACACATCCATCTTAGCATTCTCATCTCCGCAACTTCCATCTTCTTCATGATTATGCTTTACTGCCCAACACTCTGATCCATATAATAACGCTGGGCGTACTGCCACCCTATAATACTTACCTTAAACTTTGAGGGGGACTTTCCGATCACACAAGACGCCCGAAGCACTCCTCCATTTGGCCTACCCGGCCTTAATCCTGTGACTTACATCAATATCAATCCCTCCATCCTGTTGCACCATAGATCCAAGGTATCTAAAGTTTTCTTTCTCTACAATCTTTTGTATGCCCAAACTTACTTCTATGTTACCAGGTGTCCTACTTTGACTAAACTTGCATTCCATATATTCCGTCTTGCATCGACTTAACCTAAACCCTTTAGTCTCTAACGTTTTCCGCCACAATTCTAGCTTAGCATTCACTCCTTCTCTCGTCTCATCCACTAAAACAATGTCATTTGCAAATAGCATACACCACGGCACCTCATCCTGGATATGTCTTGTAATCTCATCCATAACTAGGGCAAACAAGTACGAGCTTAATGCTGAGCCTTGGTATAGACCAACCGTGATAGGAAACTCTTTAGTCTCTCCGCCAGTTGTTCTTATAGCTGTCACGACTCTATCATACATGTCCTTTATCGCCTCAATATATGTGACACACTCTTTTCTTTTCCAGTACTCTCCATAGAATCTCCCTAGGAACCCGGTCATAGGCATTCTCCAAGTCAATGAACACCATATGTAAATCTCTCTGACCTTCTCTATACTGTTCCATTAACCTTCTCAAGAGAAAGATAGCTTCCATGGTTGATCTCTCAGGCATGAAATCAAATTGATTCTCTGAAACGTTTGTTGTTCTCCTTAGTCTTCTCTCAATAACTCTCTCCCATAATTTCATCGTATGGCTCATCAATTTAATCCCGCGGTAGTTCGCACAATTTTGAATATCTCCTTTGTTCTTGTATATGGGTATAAGAATACTTTTCCTCCATGCATTAGGCATCTTCTTGCTTTTTAGCACTACAATAAAAAGCTTTGTCAACCAACTTATGCCATCCTCCCCCAAGCACCTCCAGACCTCAATAGGTATACCATCTGGTCCAACCGCTTCCCCATTCTTCATCATTTTCAATACTTCTTTAACTTCTTCCCTACCGATTCTCTTATAGAACATATGATTCGACTCTTTCCTACAAATGGTAAGCTGCCCCAATTGTATGTCACTACTACTGCTTTCGTTAAATAACTTGTAGAAGTAGCTCTTTCAACGCTCCTTTATCTCCTCTTCCTTTACTAATACTTTTTCATCCTCATCCTTAATGCATTTAACTTGATTTAAGTCCTTGGTCCGCCTATCTCTGGCTTTAGCAGGCTTGAATATCTCTCTTTCGCCTTCCGTAGTGTCAAGTCGCTTATATAGCTCTTCAAATGCCTTTGCCTTGGCCTCACTAACTGCCTTTTTGGTTTCTCTTTTTGCTTCTTTATACCTCTCCAAGTTCACTCCATCTCGATCCTTTTGCCAAGTTTTAAAGCACTCTCTTTTAACACTTATCTTGTCTTGGACGGCCTCGCTCCACCACCATGCCTCTTTCTGTGCCGGAGGGAGCACCCCCTTTGGATTCTCCTTAGACTTCTTTCCCTACCCTCCTAATACACTCTGCTACCTTATCCCACATAATATTTGCACTCTCATCTACCGCCCAAACATCTTCCTCTAGTACTCTTTCCCTTAATGCTAGTTGCTTATCACCTTTCAAGTTCCACCATTTAGTCCTTGAGCATCTATGCAACTTCTTTTTTCTAATCCACCTTTGTAGCTGCACATCTATGATCAACAACCTATGTTGGAAAGTCAAGCTCTCCCCCGGTATAACCTTGCAATCTTTACAAGCTAAGCGGTCTCTTTTCCTAGTTAAGAAGTCAATCCGTGTCCTTGAGGAGCCACTCTTATAAGTCACTAAATGCTCCTCTCTCTTCCTAAAAAAAGGTGTTAGTTACCATGAGATCATAAGCCACTACAAACTCCAAAATATCCTTCCCTTCTTCATTTCTATTGCCGTATACATGTCCCCCGTGTACTCCTATGTATTATAAAATAATAATTTAAACATAAACATGTGATGTCATTTGTTTTTCACTCAATCAGATTACCAATGCATCTGATCTTTGAATGCTTAACTCTAACACAAAAGTGGATTTAATCTTCTAAATTCAGTGTAAAAGATTCAAAAAACCCTTCCAATTCCAAAGCATTTTCCAACAAGAAAATAGAGTAAAATGATGTGAATAATGCCTATTTGACAGGTAATGATCAGAAAAAGTTTTTGTGTGTGCATGCGCGGGGGTGGGTGCGTGGGTGGTGGGTAGGTGTGGGTGTGGGGGCTGATTTTTAAAACCATGAGTAAGACAAAAGAAAAGGGAAAAGGAAGTAAAATTGACATGGCAGAAGAGACATCAAAATATCTAGTTTATCTACCTTCATGTATTGAACATAGATTTAGGCATCCGAAACAATAAATGAGTAATGAGAAAGATGGGTAGAAAAGAAATGAGACAACTTTGATAATGGGATCCACTAGAAGCATGAACACAGTAGCTCCTCCACCTGCCAAAGACATTTGTGAACAGATTTCCTCAAAAGACTAGAGTTGCTCTCGCTTCAAACAAGGCCCTCAATCAATCATTAGTACTACCATCTTCACGGATTGCTCTTCAAAAGTCTTCTCGCATTTAATCATTTCTTCGACCTGAAGCTCTTGCCTACTCATACACCGACAACATATGTTTTGCACTACTCTTACACATACTCTTGGGATTTTCCATTTGGTAAAATATTGCCCCTGATGCGCTTCTATGAAAAATTTAGATATCTATTGTACGGTAAATTACCTAGACCTTTAAGAGCATCATATTATAAATTTTCTGTCAACCTCTCCCACTTCTAAGTAGAAACTCTAGGACAATTAATGCATATCATATTAATTTCTTTATATCAATGAACAAAACCCACAAGAAAGCAATTAAAAATTATCACTCCCGTCTCCTTTAGTAAGAAATAGTTTACAAATTTAAAGCAGTCAAATTAATACTAATATCCTTCATGTACTTTCAAAAAATAGCTGAAAGCTGAATTTGTGTAATATTTAGATGAACCTAAACAGAAGACAAGGAAAAGGAGGCAGAAAATGAGTTCCAAAAAATGAGCTTGTCGCCACAAGACCTTGAGAGAGAATGACTGCTTCAAGCATCATTGGCTACTTCTAGTTTGAAAATGTTGTATGGGAGAGAAATGGTGGAAAAAAAATATATTATTATCACTTTGTCAATGATGCTCAAGTCTAGTACGCATATGGATTTTACATGCAAAATTCAATTATCAGTGTGTTGCCTATTTCAAAGTAATTGATATCTGAGTCTTGTAACTCTATGTTGCGTGGATTCTTTTTTTTGTTTAATTCTTGGAAATAGTAGTCGTGAAGAGACAATGGATACCAGTAAAAAAAGAAAAATCTAGCATATGGAATCTTCTTACCATCAAATAGATGCATGGAGATCTCAACGAAATCTAGATATATGGAGTTATTACTGGGAAATGGGAATGGCCTAGACTGTGGAGCTCGCCTGGAGCATGCAAATGATGGGGGGGCCAGGGTTTGAAAGGTCTCCCTAAGACCTACCTCCATGTAGAAATGGGGAACCAACCATCTAATTGTACGAGCTACTATTCGAGGGGCCTCAAAGTTAACGAAACTCTAGCAATCAGAGTGGGCTGGTGTGTGTGTGTGTGTGTGTGTGTGTGTGTGTGTGTGAGAGAGAGAGAGAGAGAGAGAGAGAGAGAGAGAGAGAGGGAGTTGGGGAGGAAGAGGCACCGGTCTATTCCTTGCTTGGGCATGACCTGACCATATCTGATAATTTCTCGTTCATGACCCAAATTTTGTGTCAAACTTAAGGTCCCAAACAAGAACCAGTGCATAAATTTGATTAGTTCTACATCCAACAATTCTCTTTGTTAGATTTAAAGAAAGTATGTATAAGTGCGGTTTTTCTCCAGAAACCATCACAAAGATATATCATCATGCTTGTTTATGTAGACAACATTCGTAGATTTCAATATCAGTCAAGTATTCTAAAAATCCTCATTTTTCATGAAAAACCTTACCACTGTCATATTTTATTGGTTTGAAGAGAAGCATATTTATTTCTTACTTTATTTTTTCATAGCGACAGGCATAGTTCTTTCAGCAGAAATATATTCAAAATTTCATTGCCCTCATTCAGCTCAGTAATAAATCCAATCGAACTGCATGTCAAATACATTCTGACAGTGAAGGTCCAGTTTCAGACTTTGATAAACATCTTTTAGTCCCCTCATCTATCGCACAATGACCCAACCAAATTATTATTATTTTTTAATAATGCCCACTAAGTAAACCAGATTATATCCAATCCCCACATCTTCACATAGACGCAATACTGAGGAAAATATGTTATCTAAGGGCCTGTTTTGTAACTCTAAAAATAAACATTTTTTAAAATCATATAGAGCTTATTAACAACTGAGAGTGTCTGATAAAACTCTAATCACATTTCAAACTTAGAATTTATTTTGAGCGAAACGTGTGGTTTTAACCTGTTAAATATAAGCTTCTCAGAGCAGCTTATGTTTCTGAGTTTTTTTCCCCCTAAAGATGGAGAAAGCGTCCCGTGATGGTAATTATGGGTTAGATGGACTAAAATGCCCTATGAAAAATTTCGTACTAACTAAATACCCTCAGCCATATTTCCTACTGGTTTCCTTCGCTCGACGCTATTCCCTACCCTCACTCTTGCCATCAATCTTGTAACCACCAACCACCCCCACCCACCCCCCCGCCCGCCCCCCCAATCATTTGATGTCTGTATCATACTATCCTAAGCTGCTGATGTGTGGCCCACTTGGCATGTTGTTGTAGATGCGATGTAGCCCACCTGACGCCGTTGTAGATCGCTCTCTCAAAATCCATCTCTTTCTCAAGCTGAGAAAGGAATGAAGTGGATTGGACGAGAAAAAAACTTAGAAAAAATAAGCTGATTTAAAAGATTAAAAAAAATTCATAAAAATAGGTTCTAAATTTGAAATGTGATTAGAGTTTTATAAGACACTCTCAATTCTTCATAAAATCTAAATGATTAACAAAGTGCTAAATTTTAGACTTACCGAACGGGCTCTTTTTTATAATTAGCTTTTATTAATTTGATTAGAGTGAGCAAACGGGCCCTAATCTGTTTTTCCCCAAACTCTATATCATCACTCCCCCAAACTAAACTCAGTATTGGAATAACTTTCTCTTGCATACTCTAGCAAAGAGAGTATTAACTATTATTTATACTCAATTTAATCAGATACAACTCATTAAGAAATATTTACAACCCTTCATAAGATTACATGTTAAAAAAAATTAAAATTAAAATGGGTAGGATAGTATGACAACGGTTATCTCAGATCAATAAATTCAAAAGATGGCATTTTTTCTTATGATACCCAGAAGAAATCAACCAACAGAATCCATGAAATTACAGAAGAAACACCCATGAAAATCTGTTGGCAGTTGTAATACAAGTGTAGAGATAGATGTGTGGTATGAATACCTTGGTGGTCTTAATCTCGTTTTCAAGTTCATGGAATCTGTTGTTCAATCTTCCAAACTTGTTGATGTTCTGTTGATCCTCCCATGTCACCTCACTCTCAGATCCTCCGCCCTTCAAGCAAATCCATGAACAAGGATTTTTCAAGAGTTGCAGTGAAATTAAAGAACCAATGAGAGGGGGGGGGGGGGGGGGGGGGGGGGGGGCGGTGGGGGAGGAATAAAGGGATAATGCATTGTTCTTTCTATTTCATTTGAAGGGTTTTGGTTAGGGTTTCTGTGTGTGGGGCAATTTTTAAGACTCCATGATTATGGCAATTCTAGCGATGATCTCGGCTACGTGCATCTCGGCTTGAGTATTAATGCGCCAAGCCGGGACCAGTATCGCCAGCTCGGCCAACACCACCTCGGCCAGGCTTCCCAGCCGCGACCTGCAGCCCTGCTCTGTCTCAGCTCGGGGAAGCACCATCTCAGCCAAGACCATCTCATGATCCCAGCACATCTCAGCTCGGCTAATTCCAGTTCGGCCAATACCATCTCGGCACCTCGGCAATAGCGTCAACCTTCACCTCAGCTGTAGCTGTGTGACGGACTGCCAACCGAGACAAGCACTGACAGCCATCTTCCCTCTTCAGACACGTGGCATCCGATGGGACCTTTGCTACCAATAAGTCAAGACAGGAGCAAACCCCATGTGACTGGCATTTAATGCATTGTGGGCTGATGAGACCTTAGCAGTCACATCATCAGGCCCACCATCAAATATCTAGAGACTCCTCTCCTATTTAAACCAACCTATTCCAACCCAGGTACTTAGACTCAGATTCGGAGAGAGACTCTTACTCTGCTTCTCTTCTTCTTCTCCACCCTGAGTTCGGTCCCTGCACTGACTTGAACATCGGAGAGCCCTGTGCTGGCCACAGCCAGGGTCCTCTGATCGTCTTCTCCTCCCTTTCAAGTCCCTGAAGCGGCTAGCTCTCTACGGTCTTTTGGATAAGTCCCGAAGGGCACCCCCTAATCTTGTGAGTTACATTTTTTGCACTTACAGTTTCGTTTAGGAAGATTTCTCACCTGCTGCATATTTTTGTTTCTCTTCTGAAATCTCGAAACGAGAGCAGGAATTGAATTCTCAGAAGGATCGGGTCAAGGGAAAGAGTTTTGACAACCAAGGGATTTTTTTACAGTTGAGCTAGAGTGCAGGTTCGAGCCACTCCCGCACTGATGAAATTGGATGCACATAGCGCATTAAAGTATATGGTAATTACAAAACGGGGCTTAAGTTTTCGACCGATTTAAAAACAAGACAAAAATAAGATCACATTTTAAAATGGACCTTAAGTTTTCGAATTTCAATTCAGGACATCCGGCCAAAATGGGCGCGGACTGCCGATTTTCCTCTCTTCTATTTCAAAAACCTCAAACTGTCTTAAGCACAAAACCTGTCCCTTTCCCCCTTTTCCCTCTCAGCCTTTCCTTCCCTCTCCACCCTGTCATCTTCCTCCTTCCACATCTTGAATGGCACTCACTACGCTCCTGAATTGGAACCATTTTTCACAGATCTGAATGCTGCATGACAATGGATTGAAACATTAAAAAATGCTGCTTATAGTAAAAACACTAAAATCTAAAGCACTGAGATCAAAGCTTAAGACAGTATGATATGTCTGATATTTGGCTAGCCGAATTTCACACCTACAACTTCCTATTCCTCCCTTACCATGAACTGCATTCAGGTTGGCTCCATAGGACGGACCTTGTGGGGCTCACCTATTATCAATCCCACCCGATCACATTCACCTATTATCATCTTTCCAATTCACCTTTAATGTTTATTACTGAGCCCATCTGGAAGTGACTTGTTCATCTTTCTCTTTCTGAAAGTGACTTGTTCGTTTTTTCTTCTCCTAGACGCCATTTCAAGAGAAATACGAGCCCATATACTGGCCTGTTAATTATTGGGATGGTCAGCAAGGCCACAAAAGTATTGATGATGAAGTAGAATGACGACAACAAAAGTTGAGCACTAATGTGGCCAGTGGTAGATGAAAGGGTGTAGAGGAAAGGAGACGTAGAGAGGGAAAAGGGGGAAAGGGGCAGCTTCTGTGGGTGTTTTTTTTTTTTTTTTTTCAACTTAAAGCCCTTAGCGCAGTTTGGGGTTTTTGAGAAAAAAAAGAGGAAGATCGGCTGTCCGGCACCCATTTTGGCT
This sequence comes from Camphora micrantha, assembly GCA_003546025.1. Classification (NCBI taxonomy): domain Eukaryota; kingdom Viridiplantae; phylum Streptophyta; class Magnoliopsida; order Laurales; family Lauraceae; genus Camphora; species Camphora micrantha. Next base: position 44,478,105 of record QPKB01000006.1, on the reverse strand, counting down.
GGATGCCCTCAATTGAAATTCAATTGAAAAACTTAAAGCCCATTTTGAAATGTGATCTTATTTTTGCCTTGTTTAGAAATCTATCAGAAACTTAAGCCCGTTTTGTAATTTTTCCTAATTTCAATACATAGGATTTTATTTTTGGGAATTTTGAGAGAGAATAAAACTTTTTCGCCATTTAAAAAAAATAAATGAAAATCTAAATATTTTAAATCAAGTCCTCCCCATAGCTTCGTTTTAACTGATAAAAATGCCCTCATCACGGCTTTTTGTCTTTTATTCTCTCTCTTTTTTTCTCCCCAAAACTCACTACCTTTCTCTCTAAAACTCACTCCCATAGAAGTGGTTACTTCGTCAATGATCTTCGGAATAAATGGAAAACTCCTTTATTGATAACCTACTTTCAAACTATTCAACAAGTAGGGGGCCTTAGAGGAGTGGAAAGTTTCTCAAAACAAAAAAGGAGACGCTATATACGAAGAAGATAGATTTTCAACCCAACTTCCAAATAGGAGACTGGATCTTGGAGGAGGAAGGAGAAAGAACAAAGGTAGTGTCTTTTAGGGAGGAAAGGCAAAAATATGTCGTTAGGGCATTTTTATTGTTTTTCAAAATGTTTTTATGGAGAGGATTGGATTGAAAGAAATGTGAAAAACTTTTATAATAGACTCAAAGGAAGATGGAGAATGAATATCTATTTGTTAGCCTATGCATTTTGATGCAAACAAATAAGCTCATTATCCAGCAGATGCTTCCAATGCATAATGATCATTATGTTTGTTTGTGCTAGCCTGCTAGGTGTGAAAATGATGCGTTTTACCAAAAAAAAAAGGTCATTTACAATGAGTAGTTGAGTTAAAAGGGTTGGATCAGTCCTTTGACACTTAGTTTTGCTGCCTCCTTGTTCAATCTTACATTTACTAGTATCTGTTATGAACCAATGCAGTATGAGCTTTGGGTCAGTCCCTTGATGCTTGGTTTTGCTACCTCCTTGTTTAATCTTTATATTTACCAATAATCTCTGTATGTCCGGCCCATTACTTGTTGCACTCTGACAAATGATACAAAACATGGATACCTAACATTGAATCCACCTGGATCCCAAACAAAATTATCTTCCAAAATTGGGGCCAAAATTTCTGGTTTAGGCTGCCACCTATTATTTGCAATGAATGAGGTTGAATTTAGCAAAGAATTATCCTTCTCAACATGGCCATTGATATCAAAATCACTACCACAACGCACAAGGTAGGCCTCCAAAGGATCCTCACAATCTATCTATGGAACAACTTTCTCCACCAACTCAGCTACGTAGCTAACCTCACCAAATCCATCATCCTCATCTTGAGGTTGCTTACTCGCATTGAAGATATTTATTTGAATTGTCATAGTGCCAAATGAAGTTTGCATCATTACATTTTTACAATTGATTAAAGCATTTGATGATGCTAAGAATAGTCGTCCCAAAATAATTGGGATTTTTGCAATAGTCCCCGTCGATGGGTTCGTGTCCAAAACGACAAAGTCCGCAGGGAACACGAATTCTCCTATTTTGATCAAGACATCCTCCACCCCTTTTGGGTATCTAATTGATGAATTAGTTAATTGGAGGGTCATATGAGTTTTCTTCAACTCCCCCAAACCCAGTTCTTCGGATATGGAATACGGAAGAAAGTTCACACTCGCACCTAAATCTAGTAAAGCGTGCTCAATATGATTGTTCCCTATCTAACATGATATGGTAGGACACCCTAGGTCCTTTTAATTGATCGGGATTGGACAAGAAATGACAGAGCTCACTTGCTGGGCCAAGTAAGCTTTCTTGGGCACATTGGTGGTTCTCTTGAAGGTGCAAAGGTCTTTCAAGAACTTGGCATAGTGGGATGTTAATCCTCACTTGTTTGAAAACCTCAAGCATTTTGTCCAACTGGGCGTTTGATTTGGCAGAGCCTTTAAGGGTACAAAGCTTTAGGAATGTAAGAGTACAAAGCTTTAAGAATGTAAGTCCTAGGAGATTGATCACTAGGTGATGGCTCTCCTATGGTAGTGCTGGGCCTGGGCTCCGCAATTGGTTCATTTTCTTTTGGTTCAACTAATGGTTCATTTTTCCCCAAATTCTCATTTGTCTCTCAATCCTCAGTTTCCTTGGGCATTTCTACTTTGTTGTCAACCTTACGACAGGGCCTAAGTATGGTTATGAATTTGACTTGCTCATGGCTTTTCCCTTTCAAATCATGAATTTCAATTGGATTCTTTCGGATTTGGCCCTTAGGGTTAGCTGGGAAATGTTCCCTTGTCCCTGGCACTCAATGAATTAGCCAGTTAGCTAACCGTATATTCAAACTTTGCAATTGACTGTGTTGGCCTTCTAGCTATGGACAGTGCTTTGTTGAAATTGGGGGGTATTATGGGCTAACATTTTGATGGTTTCTTCAAGAGAATTGGCCAGCTGATTTTGTGGATTGAGGTTGAAGTTTGGCATGGGTTTCTGAAATCCTAGAGGTGGCACGACCTGAGATGGGCCGCCTTGGTGTGGACCCTTTGACCAAGAAAAGTTTGGGTTGTCCTTCCAACCCAGATTGTAGGTGTTGGAATAAGGGTCATATCAATGCCTATTGTCAAATCTAGTATTCTGATACACCACACTCACTTCTTCAATGGTATCCCCCTTACCCAAAGTTGGTGACTCAATGGCTCCACCTATGGCTTGGATGTATTTCAATGACTCCAATGTGTCTGTAGTAGGCCTTGAGACTCCCTAGTTCAACTCTAAAGCCTCTAACCGTTTCATCACCGTGGCCAACTTAGCTTCTGCCTCAAGTTTTTATTCAATTTAATGTATGCACCTTCTTTCTTTCTGTAATGGTTTGTTTCTTGAGGTCTTCTTTTTATAAGGGCCTAGGGAAGTGTGTGTTTAGTGACATCTTACAAATAGGTTTATGCTTGGTCCGCTGTTTTCTGAGTGAACGCACCATTGCAAAAAGACTCCACCACAATTTTGGTCGAGGAATCCATCCCTTCTTATAAGATTTGTACCAAGCGAGTTTTATCAAAATTATGGTTAGGGCACTGGAGCTAAAGATCTTTGAAACGTTCTAGATAATTGTATATGGTCTCCCCCTCCAATTGATGAAAACTATTAAGGGCCTGCTTAATTGAAGCTCTTTTTTTTTTTTTTTTGTGGAATATGATTTTTGGTAATAGGCCTCAACTAAAGTAACCAATGAGGTAATTGACCCTACTTGTAAGGCGTAAAGCCATGGTAGCCTTTTCTATCAATGAAAATGGAAATAACCTAAGCTTTAGGGATTCCTTTGTCATCTTATTACACTTCATAGTCATACATATGTCCTCAAATCCCCTAACATGCTGGCTGGTCCATACCACAAAAAACTAGGTGCATCCTGATCAAATCAGATTTGAGCTCGAAAGTATAGCATTGGCGGTAGGTAAGGTGAAGTATGATGGTTGGGTGGTTCGGCTAAGGTACATATAGTCCCAAAGGGTAACAGCTTGGGGTTCTTCCGCCGTGATTTGAAAGTTTTCCTAAAACATGGAAGATGGTCCCACAAATGTTAAGGGTGGTTCTGGATCTAATCGAGTTAAAAGCCCTTTTTCACGACCCAAAGCTTTTACGATCGATTTTTCTTTGGTCGCATACAATGGGTCCTACCCTAATGCAACTCTAAACCAGTATGATGCACAGGCAATCAAGCAAAAACTAAGGCACTCAGAAAATCTAATAGGCCCACCCAACCATTAGACAGCTCCTAACTGGTTTGAAGAGTACACTTAGGCCTTCAATCCGGTCTTATGAAGCCAAATCGACCAAGTAAGCCCCCAAGTTGAATAGTAGGGTTACAATGCACTTGGCACGGTCCATCTTAAAATCAAACTTCTAGAGCAAAGACTGCCACCCTTAGAGGGACAGAACTTACCTAGACATCGACTTGACCAAATAGCGCAACCGGTGCAATCTTTGGTAGTCTTCGTCCTAATGAGCTCGAGTTCCTAGGGTCTCGTTCCTACTTGATTTTAATTAAGAATAGGTGCCTATGTGACTAACGGTTAAGCCTAGTACGCAAGAATCTAGTGATGAAATCCAGTTCTTATCTTGTTGGGGTCAAATGCCCTTAACTAAGGGTGTGTTCCAATTAATTTATGTGTCAATCAAGCAATCGCACTTTGCAGAAACTTATATCAACCAAGCCTCTCTTGCAAGTAAAAGAGATTCGTGGTGTAATGATATAAGATCTTACAGTGGCCCACATAATCTTATCTTGTTTTGAGTTTTTACAAGCAATTTTTAAAATTTAAAATTCTAAGAGCATCTTCTTTGCTTAAAGCAAATGTAGCAATTTCCATCATTTAGGAGTCCTCAAAACCTGGAATGGTACCTAATAGAAAACAAATAAGGTTAGATATAATCAAAATTACTAAAGCAGCTAAAAATTCTCAATCAAATTCCTAAATTGAAAATCAAACCTAATCTAATTTTTAAACCCCTAACCTAATGCAATTATGAATGGATAATGCAGCCCTAAAGTTTCTAATGAAGTCCTAAGAAAGATGAAAACTATGCTGCAGAATTTTAAGAAATATTGTAAGTTCTGGAAACTGTTGTGTAGGCCCAATTTTCCAGATCTTTATGACCCACTTAAAATGATCTAAACCTAAAAGCAGTGGTTGGATGCCAATTTCTTACGATGCAAAAATTAAAAAAAAAAAAAAAAATCAGAGATGAGAAAGAGTTAGAAACAAAGAAGTTATGATATCTCAAACTTGGCTACTTGAACCAATTACGCTGCTGATTGCTGAATCAGTCTTATTACCTGGCCATGTTTGTGGCATTAGAAACCTGACCTTCTGAAATCATTTTGGCCAAAAATCTTATGGTTTCAAAGACAAGTTACCCAACTTTAATCTTACAAATTAAATTTCAAGCTAAAAAAGAGTTCTCTTGACTGGTTTTCAAATTGCAAACTTCTGGGACAAAAACAAGCCAAATCTGATTGAAAAATAGTGCAGAAACTCATTTTCAATGTTACCACTTGTAACCAGTCCGAAATTCTAACCAGTCCGAAATTCTTATCCGTATCAGACTTTGAAACATAACTATCCGGGAACCATAAACATGAATAATCACAAATACTAACCCTAGTGCATGATATGAATGCATCCAACCACAAAAAGACACTAAAACTACCCTAAAATTCCTAATTAGAAGATTTTCTTGAATTGGCTTCTTGACAACCGCACCAAAAACTCGATGTGATCAATAATATCCCGCAAGTGTACAGCTACCTTTTTTCGAGACAATGGAAAATAAGGGTCGAACCCACAGGGAGCGAATCAAGAAAAACTTTCCAATCAAAAAAGCTGATGTAGATGATGACCAATAATTATGAAAAGAATAAAATTAAGAATTAAAGCAAACAAATAGTAAGATAAAACTACCAATAGTGATAAATCTGATCAAGGCATAGGAATCCACTAAGTAATCTAAAATCCCTTTTTGATTGAAAACACTTAACTTGCTCGATATGTACTTTGCTTCAAATCAAGACCATATCAATACATTTAACATTAAAAGTCAGTTTCTCTCTTTTAGAGAGATTTATATTTTTTTTCTACAAAATAATTCAAAACGCCAAGACCTCCTTCCCTGAATAAAAGTACTAAAACTATCTTAGCATCATCCATCAAACATAAGCATAACCCATCAAAGAAAACATAGTCCTAAGCATGGCCTATCAAACGTAAGCATGAATGATTAACGACATATTTCAATGTTAAGAACTAAGCATGAAAGGCATCGACTAGTATGAAGACAAGCCTATTAATCAATAAATCAGTTACATGAACAAGCAAAGCATAACTCAATTAAAAAGAGAACAAAAAACCTAGCTTCAATTCACAGCCTCAATCATAACCTTAGCCAGCCATTGCACCGAAGAAAAACTGATCTTTCATTAATGTATTATTTAATACAAACTGCTCCTAAGACTAAGTCTTGCTTGGACAAGGCCCAAGACTACTTTTAAATATTAAAAAAAAAAAAAATACAAAGTGGAGAACTAGAACTAGAACCCTAGATCTAGAGGAGAGGGAAGAGAGGACAAAGGGAGAGAGAAGAGAGGGAAAGTGGGACGTCCAACCCTATGAGAGAGGCATGGCTTGTCCCCAAGGTGTGTGACTCCTTTTCTAGTTTTTCTTCTCTTCTTTGTTGATAATTGTTTCCCACTTGAACTCCTTAGCTTGGCTTGAACTATAAGCAACCCTCCTATCCTTAGCAACTATTTGAATTTGAATTTATCTCTTACCAAGGATAGAGTATTGTTGTGCAACTTAATGTATGTGTGGGTCCCTTTTCAAGACTGGTCCTTGCCGGATTATCAGGTAAATGAAGAAGATCCATTTTTAGTCTTAAAAACATAACAGGCTGTTTGGAAGTCCAAGCCAAGCTGGGAACAGTAGTGCTAGGTAAAATCTCGCTCGCAGCATAGTTAGGCTCTCCATCATTATGACCCTTTCAAGTTTCAACTAGGCTAATCGTTCTCCATAACTAGGCTAATCGTTTAACATTTTAAGTCAATATTCATGTCGAGATAGCATAATTATATGAACTGGTTGAAAGGGAATGCAAAAGAAAAAAGAAAGAAAACTAAAATAACCTTGAAAAACTAAGCAAAAACAGTATTTAAGTAAAGCAGAGCATATGACTAAAATATCATATAAGCTTAAGAATATGAATAGAAGCTGTACAGTGTGGTCATTATTAAACCTAACCAGATGTAAAGACAATCATGTCAACATGAAACATCCTATAGGCGCCAAACAACGCAATATTTGCATCAAATTATTTTATCATAGTGAATAAAGTATTAGTTTCTAAGTTGAGAAGCAAGGACAGAATCACTTTAAGACAATATTACATTCAACACATAAGATGCTTTTAGCTTGTTGTACAAATAACAGTAGAAAGTAAAAGGCAATGTAAGGGACCTCCAAGCAAACTTTTCAGCTTTGTTAGGAGCATCCACGAATATTGTATCACTCTCCAAACATTCCCTGAATCAAAAGCAGAGTAAACATGAGCACTTTTAGAATGTCTTGATAGAATGGGGGGTCATTCATAACACCCTCCAGCAGTTCCTTCTGTAATTTTCAATGACAATTCAATAAAAGAAATTGTAGATTGCACATGACTACACCAACAGTCAGAAGTTTTTTAAAAAATTAAAAGAATATCAGAAATGCCTACCACTCAGAAATTTCCAGAGAGTATCAACTCAATTAACAATAAGAACGAAATTCATGAATTCTCAAATTAAGAAGCAAAGTAACCAGATTTCTGATCACTTTGGCATTTTGTCAAACACCATATGCACATAGAGCTTACAAAAAAAAGAGCAACATAAACCGGGAAAAATAGAAGAAGACCATAACATTCATTGCTTATACAGCCATATATCAATATGGTCCACATTGATCATCCAGTGAGCCTAAACACAAATAGGCACACAACCCATTCACAGACTGCAAATGGAGTCTTTGGCAACACACCCTCATTCATAGTGGGTCTCGCCAAAGGATATTTCTCATGCTCTTAGAAAGTGAATGGGTTTCCTTTTCTTTGTTTTTTAGCGGGGTGGGGGTGGTAAATGGAGAAGCAGGTTATGGTTGTTTCGATGAGAAATGAATTGGGTTTGTCTTGAATCCATGAAAAATGAACTGGGCTGTGATTGTATCTGTGAAACCTTAACTGCGGTGTTATTGTTTCCATGTGAAATGAAGAACCCTTTCTTCGGAAACAAATAACAGGGTAAGATGAGAAAAATAAATACCACTGTAGAATGAATTAAATAAAAAACAAAATACCTGATATCCGACCCAAAGACTGAGCAACTCTTGTTTGTACCTTGTGTATTGAGTGAAGAAGATAGAAAGAAGGGAAATGGTATAGTGACCTTTGGAGAGATCGATGGAGAGAGTTGCTGAGAGAGATGTGATAATGCATGCATCTTATCCATGATTTCCATCCGTTACTAAAATGCAAGATTTTTGCACATTAGAGGAATGAAGGGGATGAAAGTTATGATAAGGAAATAAGAGAGGAGAATAGGAACGTTCTTGGGGAAGAGGAAACGGAGAAGAAATGAAGAGAGGAGAATAGTAACGTTCTTGAGAAAGAGGAAAGCAAGAGAGCAGTTACGGTTATTGGCTGCCTTTGAAATAGTGCTCTCAATTAAGTGAAATTAAGATTAAATGGGGCTATTAGTTAGTAGGGCTGATGTTGGCAGCATGTCAAAAATTATAAGATGGTCAAAGTCAAATCTCAAATTGACACAGAATATGCAATTGGAACTCAGCTGGCTTCATATAATACCAGAAGAACATGCCCATATCATAATATCTATTTTATTTTCTACCGGATGTCATTCAGTTTCATTGGTTAGATGTTGTGAAACATTTCCCATGGGAAATTGTTCTTCTCGCATGGGACTAAAAGAAAATTTTCTACTACTTGGGTCGACCTATATACCTTCCATCTCAATCACTACCAAAATCTTGGGAAGTAAATTTCCTGCAAAAACAGAGAATGTGATGCTTAGTAACCAGCCAATGCAATAGAAGAAGCCATAACTAATTGATCGAGTGAAACCAACAGAAATGATTTTTCTTACAGGGTAAACATAATTAAATAATTAAAATTCACTTTTGTGATGGATGGCGAAATCTAAATTCAAATAGCAAATATACCTAAATAGTCTCTTGTGCTTTCACATGCGTAGCAAGAGAATGCAATATATCAAGAAAAAGTTTGGGAATAGAAATGCTTATTTTTGGCAGATGGCCAAACTTTACAAGCTTGTATATTATTAGTACCATATATACCAAACATTGAATTCTAAACATACTTTACTATGGAAATATTCATTATTCAATTCTAAACATCCCATTATTATTGCTGTGGATGTATACCAATAATGGTAATAATTAAATGTTGTAAAATAAGAATTGTCCAATAAAGTTTCTAAATAAAGGCATTTAAAACAACACTTGAAATGTTCAATTGGGCAGAACACAAGTTAAAGTTACCATGAGTGATAGCAAGCAAGAACTTCGACTCAGCTGTGCAGTCAATATCCGTCAGCCTTAAGAGCGGACATGCTTTATTTGGTTATATTTGAATTTGTAATTATCTCTATCAAAATTGTTGTATTCTTATAATGTCATAAGAGAGTACAAGCATTGCAAAAAACGGAATAAATTATGGGAGAATGATAAGAAGAGTATAGTGCATTTTCTAGGGAGTGAGAAGAGTTCCAATAATTTTTTTTAGTCTGCTTATTTTTTCGAATAAAGCTTTTCCATTTACACTTATGGAGGGTAATAAGCAGTGATCAAATGTTTGTTGCCATCCAAAGTTTTGACCTAAATAGCCTCTTTTGGGGGGGGGGGGGGGGGGGGGTGGGGGGTGTGTGGGGGTGGACACACAACATGTACTACAAATCTTTTTGTTTATATTGTGTGTGTGAGAGAGATCAAATTTTGGTGTCCATCCCCTAACCAGCCATTCATGGCCAATGGTGCCCGATTTACTTTTCTTCATATTGAGTTTTTAGATCCCAAGAAGCCAATTTGAATGTGTAATGAGCTTTTTTCTTGCATGTATATAGGTCAAAACATATAATCACTTTTTAGTGCATATTTCAATTTAATATATAAGAATTGAAAGACATATTTCTAGAAAGCTAATTTAATATATAGAAGCCGATTTGGCTTTGGTGGATGACGAAGGCCAAGTAGAAAAGACAGAGAGCATTTGTGAGACAATGAAGTCGAATTCAAAGAGCATTGGATTTCTGGACGATGATGATGAATGCAGTAGAGAAAGCCATTTTGACAGGGGAGCGGCTGTTGGAGATGGTGGGCAACGTCCTGTGGTAATGATGATGAAGAATATATTGATGTGAAAGAGAGATAGAGAGGGGAGAAGCGAAGATTTCTGAAAGGGAATAAAGACCCACAATTGTAATAAAAGAGAGAGGAGAGAAGGTATGTATCCTAGGGATGAAGGTCTCCTCCATGAATGATTCGCCTGAACCATAGAAAACGTCTGCAACCTAGAAAAATGGTAATGAGAGGAGTTAATTTCCTCATTGGAAACGGTGGGTTTTCCATGATATCTAGGAAGAGAAGTAAAACGTTTGCATCGAAAATGAATGAGGAGTTTAGTAACGGAAGAGACGAAAGAGGAGTTACGGTCTTGATTCTCTTGAATAAACACATGAGAGAGAGAGAGAATCGTCAAGGGTTTGTACTCTTGTATATACAAGAAGTTGTTCTTCTTGTGGTGTAATCTCCTACTATATTAAATTAGCTTGAATCTCCCGTGGAGGTTGCCCACATCTGGTGAACCACCTAAATTTCGCGTCTCTGTGTGTGATTGATTGTGTGATCTTGTAAATCGTGTGAATGTTCAATCCTAATTATTGTATACATGTGTGCAGAAGCATGAAAATCTGTGATCGAATAATCATGCCACATGAGATAAAGAGAGACGAGGATTTTATATGATTCAGAAAAACTGCCGACGTTCACAACAAGAGAATAATGACTCACATATTGACTCTCTTCAGAGTTTAGGATTATAGATTACATTATATATATATATATATATAATCACCACTTTTTTAGCCCGGTATAATAACCAAAATACCTTTGACCCTGAGCCGGTCCGGCTAACCTACAGGACCCTCCGGTAAACCCGAATACAAGACATAAACCTAACAATCTCTACCTTGGCTTGGATTCCGTAGAACTCGAGCTACTAGGAAATAACCGGCAATGTCTTTCCGTACCTCGCCGACAGCTACATCCCTGAACGTCAGAGTTTGAGGTGGAGAAGTCTGACGAGAAGATGAACTTTGCTCAAAATTCAAGTGTGGTTCAACATGTCAAAGTGTTCAAGAATGAAGGTAGTTCTAGGTGTAGAAGTCTGCCGAGAAGATGAACTTTGCTCAAAATTCAAGTGCCGGTTCAACATGTCAACGTGTTCAAGAGTGAAGGTTGCACCATCGGTGCAAAGATGTAGCTGCCAATGAGGTACGGAAAGACATTGCTGGTTATTTATTGGTGGCTCAAGTTCTATGGAATTCAATTTAAGGTAGAGATTGTTGGGTTTGTGTATTGTATACTGGGTTTACTAGAGTGGTCCGTTGTGTTAGCGAATGACCGGGTTCAGGGTCAAAGGTATTCTAGTCATTGTACTGGAGTTTTCTTAGGAGATGAGAAAGTTGAATCATATATATGATGTAATCTGTAACCCTAAACTCTGAATAGAGTTAAGATATGAGTCATTGCTCTCTTGTCGTGGACATAGGCGATTTTGCCGAACACGTAAAATCCTTATCTCTCTCTTGTATGACATGATTGATCGATCGCAGGTTTTGCGCTTCCAGACGCACACGCACAACATTAATGTTATCAATATCTTTTATAGATAACTAACGTAAAAAACTCATTTTCGTTGCAAATGTGATCGAGAGAGAAGTCCTCTACAAAGAGAATCTGAGCTCTAAACTTTTACATTTGGGATTATTTAAACCTAAGGGCTCTTAAATTAAGATATTATCTTATTTATTTATAAGATGGAGCTAAACCATGCATGATGCTACTACATCAAAATAAATTGCAATTCTCCACCTAAATCCATGAGTTATTCTACCTTCTATAAAATCCAAATTTCTTGCAAATTCTCATTCACCTTGTATGAAATTTAGATCAAATTTTTAGTGGATTCAGGGGATCATAGATCATATGTTTTTGTATGATGAAGTCCTTTGGGCTCAAGGAAAAAGGAAAAATTGATGGAGCTAATTACAAGTTGATAAATTGATCAATTCAATGGCATGCCTCAAACATAATTGAGAGAAATTGTTATTAATATGTATCAACATAAAGAGAATTACAGTATAATGGTGCATTTAATCTAAGGGGCCCCCAATTGACTCCAAATTCAACCCAAATCAATTAAAAGTGTGTGAGAGTAGATTGGAACGGGTTTGAATTTTAGACATAGGTTCTAGTAATATCACAATGGAGTTTACTCTAAGAATTAATGCATCTTTTTACACTTGATGAGCTTCCTTCTTTTCCTTTAAAAAAGAAAACAAGGGGGAAAAAAGTGCGCACGTACATAGAGAGGGAGAGAAACAGGGCTGACCTGTACTCATTTTCTCCCCTTTTATTAATACTTAGAAATCACATTAAATATAAGAGGAAATTTTACAACATTATATTTAGAAATTAAAAAAATTGTGATATTAACAACTACATATGATAAATACAAAGTTACTTACCTGCCTTTCCTCGTTCCTTCCTTGGTAGTCTTGAGCTCCGCTTGGTACTTGTGTATGAAAGATTTGATGAAGCCTTTCATAGGCCCCTTTTGTGGAATTAAAATTAAAGAGTCGAGGGATGTGCTGAAAGTTTACCCATTCATCTCCTCGAATCTTCCCTAAGAGTTCTCCAGAGACCTCTTTTAGGTTGAGACGTTGAAGACTAGTGGAGTACTGAATACCCTCTATGGTCTTCAAGTTACGGCAATCAAACAAAAATAGGAGCTGAATGCAAGTCATTGATTCCTCTTCAAATTTTATTTGATTCAGTTGAGTGAGTCGTTCTATGTTCAACAGCTTGAGTTGCAAGAAGTGTCCGCGACGAAAGCACAATTTTGTCCCAACATATGCCTTTGCAAGATAAAGTGTCATGAGATTAGGCAATGCTTGCAGTGAAGACAATGGATCTTCATTCAATTGAGATGAATCTAAATGCACTCCAGTGAGGTTTTGAAGGGAAACAATCCAAAGAGGTAACCTCTCCAAACGCCCAGCTAATATGAGAGTTTCAAGATGAGTTGGAGCAGTAGACAGTGCTTCCATATTAATAATCTCTTCTTCTCTTGTAGCTATTACAGACAATATTCGAAGGCTTTCCAACTTTTGTAACGAGGCACATAGCTCTACTCCATGGTCTCTTTCCACCTTTGCAATTGTCAACGTTCTTAGCTGGGTCAAGTTTCCAATTTTTTTAACTATTTCATTGTTTGCTTCAATGACTTCTAAAGTTTGTAAGCACATTAAATTGCATATCCCAGTTGGAGCTTGGGCAAATTTGATATCTTGGGCAAATTTGACAAAGTTTAAGTTGCCAACAGAACGCTCAGTGTAACGATATGCAAGGATGTGCCGCATTTTCTTCAATTTCTCTACTCCTTTGGGCAAGATATCTATTTTTGACTGCCTAATATCCAATGTTTGCAGATTTTGGAGCCTTCCTATGGATTCTGGAAGCTCTTCAACATTCGTATTACTCAAACTCAAATAGCATAAATTGAATAACTCCACTAATTCATCTGGCAAACTCTCTATAGGAGAATCTTCTAGATCTAACACCCTTAATAATTTAAAGCTTAATAAGATGCCACGTAAAGAAAGAGATGAAATTTCTATTTTGAACAGCATCAAAGAGCGAAGATGACGATTACTCGGCCCAACATTTACAACACTATTGCTCATTGATAAGTAACGGGCTTTACTGTTCAGAGTCTCCTCTTTTCCATCATTTATGTAGCAAAAATTCTCTTCGTGGCCAATTGATATAGCTAACTCTCGCAAAACATCATGCATTCGTACCTTTTTTATAATCAGAAAAGGACTTTCTACACATTGTAGCATGCCCCTACATACAAGATCCTTGATATAGTCTGCTGCCACCTCCTCTAATGTTTGCCCTCTCCTCTCTTGTATGAAACCTTGGGCAACCCACAACCTAATTAGTCTTTTTTCTATAATTAGGCAATCTTCAGGAAAGAGACTACAATATAAGAAACAACACTTGAGGTTGTATGGCAAATCGTTAAAGCTGAGCAAGAGTACGTTCTTCAACCCTCCCAAATCTTTATTGTTGCCCAGCTGCCAGCTAAGACTAGCTTCCACCATACGCCATTCTAAGCTCGACTTTTCTTTCATTGACATGAGCCCCCCAATGGTCACAATTGCTAGAGGTAGCCCCTCACATTTTTTTACTAGGCTTTCTGCATATGGCTTTAGATGCGGAGGACAGCTTTTGTTTGAAAATGCTTTGCTACAAAAGAGGATGAAAGCATTGTCATTGCCCAGATGCCTAAGGCGGAGAACATTTTCAACTCCGAAAGATGATGCGAAATCATCCATCCGTGTTGTGATGATGACTCTGCTTCCACATCCATTGTTTGGCAATGCAAGTTGTATGTCATTCCATACAATTGCTTCCCATACATCATCTAAAACAATCACGTACCTTTTCTTCTGCAAGTAGCTGATGAGCATCTCACTAATTTCGATGTAATCCATTTCAGCAACACTTTTTGGAATAGGCTCCTTGGTAGATTTGCATAGCTCCTTCATCAAGTTTTGTAGGAGCTTGTCAACTTTATAAGTCTGGGAAACTGTGATCCATGCATGGCAATCAAAGTGGTTCTCCACTTCTGGGCTGTTGTATACTTTTGTAACGAGAGTTGTCTTACCAAGGCCACCCATTCCCACCACGGACAACGCCACACGTTCTGGCACTTGATCTGATTCTGTCAGCCGTTTGATTAGAAACTTCTTGTCTTCCTTGATCCCCACAATTTCAACATCTGGGATCAAGCGCGCGTGCTGTCTTAAATGTTGCCAGTTTTCACCACCACCGCCATCATCATTTGCATTTGATGTTGATCTTTTTTCTCTGAGGTCATAACTTTTGTATCGCTTCGAAATTCCCTGAATGTCAGACTTGACTGCTTGCAGCTCAGAGGCAATCTGGCGCTTGTAAGAGTAAAGCTTTGGGAGGGAAATGGCTCTTTCTACTAGTCCTTCACCCGTGTCTTGCTCAGCAATATGGTACATGTACTTGTCAATGATATCTTCCACCTTGTAGGCGACTTCTCTTACTTGCCTCTCAAATGTTCTCATTCCTTCTCCATCGTTGCTGAATTTTCTTCTTTTTCTTCTATCTGCATCCTTCAAGAAGGAGCCCATGCTCTCCAGCTCCAGTTGGATTTCTTCTATTTGCAGTCCTTGAAAAAGAGATGATGTTGCTTCTTTCAATCCTTCATTCGCGAACCCCTCAACAATCTCCACCAATTTTTTAATCACGAACCTCACAGCAGTATCCATCTGTGCTTTGCTCTCATTTTCCCCTCACAATACAATGCAGTCTTTTATTAGGAGCAGTCTGTGGTGCAGCGGCTCTTATCTACTCATCTCCAATTAGAGTGCTCCACGTTCGATTTCCCAAACTAGCCTTCATATTGTTGCTGCTCCTTTAAAACACACCTCTCTTGCTTGGGCTTACCATCCCCACAATAGCCAGTAAACCCCAAAAAAATGCCGGCAAAAGATTAACGAAGCCCAAAAGGCACTCCATATTCTAAGTAGGTGACATATGTAGACTATTTAAATTGGGGATGGTGGCCCATCAAAGGTGCTTGACCGTATCTCCCCAACACTTGATATTTACTTAAATTTCAAGGCTTTTATGGGTAATTAGTTATTTACTAACATTTATAATTTGTGTCCATTATATTCTAATAAGTTTATGGCACGTTTAAAATTTCAATTATTATAGACCAATTCTCATTCATTTTTCCTAAACGGTCTTTCATTAATCACTTATATGTTTTGTTATTAAGGACCAACCTTAGGGTTTAAATCACTTGAGATTATAATTAATTTGATATCTCAAATTAATTAATATTTTTCTATTTATTCAAGTAGAAATATTCTTCTCCACACACCAATAAGGCCTCAATTTCTCAAATAAATATTTAAATATATTCTTTCTATTTTCTAAATAAGGCCCTGGCTATGTTTCTTGAATTATTATTTTATGAGTTTTAATCCATTCCTTGAGTTTTCCTTGAGATTAATGCATAAATTTGTTGATCAAGAGATACAAAACCTTCATGTGTTGCTTGAATAATAATTTTGAAACAAAAAATTGCTGACTTGCAAAATTCTTTACAGTGGGGGTTGTTTTATATCCACCATTCTGGGCTCATGTTATTTTTTCCCCCTTCCTTAATTTGTGCAGGTTATTGCATTGACTGACATAGCTTTCCAAGCTCCTACTCATATCTGGATTATCTCCAAAGTGAAGGATGGATTAATTGGGCTCGCTGGGTTTCTCCCTTGATGCCTTTCTTTTGTTCCTTTTTGTCTTTCCTCTACTCTTAGAGAGATACAGTAAGAGAGAATTTATCAAAAATTGTTCTGCTATTAAATCCATAGCAGTAATTCTAGAAAGTGTTTGTGAAAGGATATTTCCGATGATAAATGAAAGATTATAATGATATTTGGAAAAAAAAAAAGTGATTGTAAACGGTAATTTGGAAAATGGAGAGACTTTCATGGAAGAAAACTGTTAATTATGAAAAAGTATCTTCCTGTTTCAACGAAACTGGGGATCCAGACTCTAATTCTTAAATATCGTTTCAAACTCTTTTTAATAAGTCCTAGCCTCGACGGTTTATTATTATTATCAGATCTAAACCATTGAATTAAATGGGTCCCCTAATGAACTACAAAATTGAAAACAGAAATTCAAATTGTGAAAATGTCTCTGTTAATTTCTATGGTATATTCGATCATCAATAATATATTGAATCTTTTATTTTTTTTGAAAATGGTTACAAAGATTTCATTCAAAGAAAAAAGAAAAGAATACATCAAAACTTAAATAAAAAAAAGAGAAATTGAAAGGTGTAAAAGAGAAGCATGAGCCACAATTCCAATTACAAGATGACACCGAAAGAAGGAATTAACCTATCCACTCCTTATAAATGGAATGCTTTTGTTGACTTGCATTCATCATCCATCTATATCAATAGAGACTAAAGTTGCTAGCATGGCCCACTTCCATCTATATTAATAAAGACTAAAGCTTCTAGCATGGCCCACATCCATCTTTATTAATGAGGACTACTGTGTCCAGCTCATGGTTTCCAATTGGATGCATTCCCAGGCGTTCAGGTCAATAGCCCTAGGATCTTCTCAAAAGCAAACCGATCCAACAAGGCATTGACCTGGACTAACCAAGGGCATAAAACAAAGTTAAAAATAAAAATTAAATGATAATTAGCCTGTGCAACGTGGCTTATAAAAATTTTGGACTTCCATTTGTGCCCACTGCTGCATAGATTCATCTCATTTAACCCAATGGGGGGAATTCATGCCTACAATAGTGAACACAAAGTTAAAGTTATAACCAGGGAACTGATTTATTTGATATCCACATCCATTTTGTCCCCTACTGGAGCCATAGTAGCAGTAAAGCTTGATTTTGAAAAGTCCTATGATATTTGATGGCCATTTTCAAATAAGGCCTTAAAATTTTATCTTATTTTAAAAATAACATAAGTTTCAAGACTTTTCAAATTAGTACCCAAGTTTTCCAATAAATTTTTAATCTAGGACATCTGGACATTTAAAGGCATTTTTTGGAGATTTTTTTCTCCATTATTTTAAAATACATAAATTATTCTTCACTTAAAACCATGACATTGTTTCGGCACCCAGTACATGCAGTCGATTGCAATGGGAATACCAGTTGTCCTTAATCACTGTGAGGGTACTAAATAAGAGTTTTATTTCAATGGAGGATAACTAGGGTGTTTTAAAAAAGTAAGGAAAAATGTTGCTGAATAGTATCTTTACATGACGGATGCCCTTAATTTAAAACTTGAGGATTTTACCAAAAAAATCACATTAAATTTACTGTAGATAAAAAAGGACTTAAAAGATATGAAATGATTGTAGCAGTCCCAAGGGCCCATTTTATTCATTTTTTTTTTTTTTTTTTTTTGTTGTTTTCTGAGCGGGGATATCCCCGATCGTTTTTTCTTTTTTTTCTTCACAGTTAAGCGGTGATATCCCCACTCACTAAGGGTGTAATGATTTGGTTAACCGTTCATTTTGAGAGAACCGCTAACCAAATCGTGAATTACGTTTTCAATTTTAAAAACCGTAACCGTAACCATATCCGGAAAAACCGTTAAAAATCGAACCACGGTTAACCGTTAAAAACCGTAACAGAACCGTATCCGTCAAAAAATCATTTTCACAAGTTAAAAACGGTGAAAAAAATCGTATAATTAAGTTAAGAATTATATATATATTTCATTTGGTCCATTTAATTTTTTTAATTAGTATAACGGTACAGTTAACCATGTGCCGATTAACCGAACTGCACTTCACGGTTCGATTAAGTTAATGACCGTGAGTCAATATTGAAAACCGTAACTCAACCATAATGCCAATCTGAATCAAAATCATTTATAACTAGCGAAAAGCCCCCTGTGTTAAACACGGGTAGCGTGATTCATAATATTAAGTATTAAACAAATATATTATAAAATCTAAACTATATTGTGGTGCAGGAATATCATTATTAAGACATGTATTGGCAATATTAAATATATTCTGAATTCTAAAGGACTGTCACAACTGTAATAATTGGAACCTATGGGTTGATTTAGTGAAGATTTATATTTTTTTTCTTACTTGATTGATGCATCATATGGATTAGTGCACTTCTTTATACATTTTTGTAACATACTAATCTCATATGTACGATTAAACTCTCAAATTCCATGATAAAAAACAATCGAAATGTATCAGGTGCAAAGTCTAAGTGATACATCTACTTACCAAAAAAAGCAATTTACAAATAAAAATTGAACATCTGAAATGAAATTTCTACAAACAATATCTAAACATCTGAAATGAAATGACCATAAATTCCATCTGACTATCGGAGATCCAAACATAATATTTATATGCATCAAACATTCAGTGTCCACAAGTCAAAAGTGTCCACAAGTCCTTTCGAAAATATAAGACAATTACAACATCTAATATCCAACCTTCAATTTCCAAAACTTCAGCAATCTTGTACTTCATTCTGCATCGTTCAAAACTTCAGCATAAAACAAAGTGCAGCAACATCCTTCAACGTAGTATCATTCAATAGTATTCAGTAGCCTTTGGTAGAGTCATTCCCTGCAAAAAGTATCATTAAGGAAAATTGAAAAATTACAATCTTTCATAAAACACAAGTAAAAAGGCCTGAAAATTAGAATAACACCTACAAATTCAAAGAAACCATCCTTTGGTGGTGTTGTGGAAATCACATAATCTCTGAAAACATTTGGGATCATTCACTCGATATATAATCATAGTAGCACTTGTACTTCCGTGTCTCCTCAACACACAACATAGTTACTGTCACCATACAATAGAAAAAGTGGGTGTGGAACCAACCCTGGGTTGGGTAATATTTCTAACTAATTTTTATGAGAGAGCTGGCCAAAAAAGTTTTATACATGGTAAATTTTATTTTTTTATTTTCTTTATTTTCATGGAATCACTAAAGTGGAATAAACTTAATTATAATTAAAACTCATTCCATTAAAGAAGTAAAAGGACCTCAAGAAAAATTCAATATCGGTTTGAAGAGGCCTAGAGTAGTACATGAAAACTACTTCGTGGACATAAAAATATTAGATAACTCGCAAACTAATATTTATAAAATAGCTATCAAAATAAGATCTTTTGAAATTTTGTGGGCCCATTTCAATTAAAAGGGTGTCAAGAAGAAGGATTTAATGGAAATCCAAAAAAAAATTAAAATTAGTAGTCTTTCTATTATCAAAATCGAAGATTAAAATCCTAGTGGAATAAATGGAAAATCAAAATCCTTTGAAATTGTGTGGGATCCCATTTCAAAAGGGTGTCAAGTAGAAGAGATTTTAACTAAAAAACCCATAAAATTTAAAATTTGTTGTTTTTCTATTACCAAAATCCAAGTAGAATAAGTCGAAAATCAAGGCTTTCTAGCTTATAATGCAATCCCACTGACTTGGAATCTATTGATACAAGGACAGAAATCAATGCCATCCCCACTTTAAATCGTTGTTGTCTAAAACTCGAATGGAATGAAATCTTTGTTGATACATATGTGCCTAAAGAGTCCATATAAAGGAACTCGAATCTGTGGGTGGTTTGAAGAGCAAGACCAGGATCCATATTGATGATCCAAATTTGTATCCAAGTCTTAGGGCCAAGGGACTCTTATTAGGCCCATACGTATTATACTTTACTGTATCACATACCACATGGAAGGAAAAAAAAAAAAAAAAAAAAAGTATGCAGAACAATTAGCATAGTTGAAACTTGAAAGGGTCATAATGATGGGGAGCCTAACTGTGCTACGAGCGAGATTTTACCTAGCACTGTTCCCAGCTTGGCTTGGACTTCCAAACAGCCTGTTATGTTTTTAGGACTAAAAATGGATCTTCTTCATTTACCTGATAATCCGGCAAGGACCAGCCTTGAAAATAAGGCACTTTGATTTAACATTTTTAGTCAATATTCATGTCGAGATATCATAATTATATGAACTGGTTGAAAGGGAATGCGAAAGAAAAAAGAAAGAAAACTAAAATAACCTTGAAAAACTAAGCAAAAACAGTATTTAAGTAAAGCAGAGCATATGACTAAAATATAATGTAAGCTTAAGAAAATGAATAGAAGCTGTACAGTGTGGTCATTATGAAACCTAACCAGATGTAAAGACAATCATGTCAACTTGAAACATCCTATAGGTGCCAAACAACGCAATATTTGCATCAAATTATTTTATCATAGTGAATAAAGTATTAGTTTCTAAGTTGAGAAGCAAGGACATAATCACTTTAAGACAATATTACATTCAACACATAAGATGCTTTTAGCTTGTTGTATTACAAATAACAGTAGAAAGTAAAAGGCAATGTAAGGGACCTCTGAGCAAACTTTTCAGCTTTGTTAGGAGCATCCACAAATGTTGTATCACTCTCCAAACATTCCCTGAATCAAAAGCAGAGTAAACATGAGCACTTTTAGAATATCTTGATAGAATGGGGGGTCATTCATAACACCCTCCAGCAGTTCCTTCTGTAATTTTCAATGACAATTCAATAAAAGAAATTGTAGATTGCACATGACTACACCAACAGTCAGAAGTTTTTAAAAAAATTAAAAGAATATCAGAAATGGCTACTACTCAGAAATTTCCAGAGAGTATCAACTCAATTAACAATAAGAACGAAATTCATGAATTCTCAAATTAAGAAGCAAAGTAACCAGATTTCTGATCACTTTGGCATTTTTTCAAACACCATATGCACATAGAGCTTACAAAAAAAAGAGCAACATAAACCGGGGAAAAATAGAAGAAGACTGTAACATTCATTGCTTATACAGCCATATATCAATATGGTCCACATTGATCATCCAGTGAGCCTAAACACAACTAGGCACACAACCCATTCACAGACTGCAAATGGAGTCTTGGCAACATACCCTCATTCATTGTGGGTCTCGCCAAAGGATATTTCTCATGCTCTTAGAAAGTGAATGGGTTTCCTTTTCTTTGTTTTTTAGTTGCGGGGGGGGGGGGGGGGGGGGGGGGGGGGGTTTGGTAAATGGAGAAGTGGGTTATGGTTGTTTCGATGAGAAATGAATTGGGTTTGTCTTGAATCCATGAAAAATGAACTGGGCTGTGATTGTATCTGTGAAACCTTATATGTGGTGTTATTGTTTCCATGTGAAATGAAGAACCCTTTCTTCAGAAACAAATAACAGAGTGAGATGAAAAAAATAATTACTACTGTAGAATGAATTAAATAAAAAACAAAATACCTGATATCCGACCCAAAGTCTGAGCAACTCTTGTTTGTACCTTGTGTATTGAGTGAAGAAGATAGAAAGAAGGGAAATGGTATAGTGACCTTTGGAGAGATCGATGGAGAGAGTTGCTGAGAGAGATGTGATAAGGCATGCATCTTATCCATGATTTCCATCCGTTACTAAAATGCGAGATTTTTGCACATTAGAGGAATGAAGGGGATGAAAGTTATGACAAGGAAATAAAAGAGGAGAAGAGGAACGTTCTTGGGGAAGAGGAAACGGAGAAGAAATGAACAGAGGAGAATAGTAACGTTCTTGAGGAAGAGGAAAGCAAGAGAGCAGTTATGGTTATTGGCTGCCTTTGAAATAGTGCTCTCAATTAAGTGAAATTAAGATTAAATGGGCCATTAGTTAGTAGGGCTGTTGTTGGCAGCATGTCAAAAATTATAAGATGGTCAAAATCAAATCTCAAATTGACACAGAATTGGCAATTGGAATTCAGCTGGCTTCATATAATACTAGCAGAACATGCCCGTGTTAATCATGGGCAGTATAATTCATAATATCTATTTTATTTCTACAGGATTAAAAAAAAAAAAAAAAAGAACACCTCATCTTTTTCAGCTTCAGTTTCTATTGTTAGATGTTGTGAAACATTTCCCATGGTAAATTATTCTTCTCGCATGGGACTAAAAGAAAATTTTCTACTACTTGGGTCCACCTATATACCTTCTGTCTCAATCACTACCAAAATCTTGGGAAGTAAATTTCCTGCAAAAACAGAGAATGTGGTGCTTAGTAACCAGCCAATGCAATAGAAGAAGCCACAACTAATTGATCGAGTGAAACCAACAGAAATGATTTTTCTTACAGGGTAAAAATAATTAAAATTCACTTTTGTGATAGATGGCGAAAACCTAAATTCAATTAGCAAATATATCTAAATAGTCTCTTGTGCCTTCACACGCGTAGCAAGAGAATGCAATATATCAAGAAAAGGTTTGGGAATAGAAATGTTTATTTTTGGCAGATGGCCAAACTTTAATAGCTTGTACATTATTAGTACCATATATACCAAACATTGAATTCTAAACATACTTTAATAAGGAAATATTCATTATTCAATTCTAAACATCCCATTGTTATTGCTGTGGATGTATACCAATAATGGTAATAATTAAATGTTGTAAAATAAGAATTGTCCGAAGACTCCAATTACAGTCAAAATGTTCAAAGGTAAATACAAACAGCTTAAAGTGCATCACTAAAGTTTCTAAATAAAGGCATTTAAAACAACACTTGAAATGTTCAATTGGACAGAACACAAGTTAAAGTTACCATGAGTGATAGCAAGCAAGAACTTCGACTCAGCTGTGCAGTCAATATCCCTCAGCCTTAAGAGCGGACATGCTTTATTTGGTTATATTTGAATTTGTAATTATCTCTATCAAAATTGTGGTATTCTTATAATGTCATAAGAGAGTACAAGCATTGCAAAAAACGGAACAAATTATGGGAGGATGATAAGAAGGGTATAGTGCATTTTCTAGGGAGTGAGAAGAGTTCCAAAATCAATAATTTTTTTAGTCTGCATATTTTTTCGAATAAAGCTTTTCCATTTACACTTCACAAACTAACTGAATTTAAATGTCTTAAAAACCCAAACGGGTAATTGCCAATTATGGGTAGCTGATGAACTGGAAGAATAATACAATTTTGGCCCTTTCATTTGTTGAAGATGAGAACTACTTTTCCATTTATACTGGAAAAACTAACTGAATCTAAATGACTTATCAACCCAAACACCCAATTGCCATTTCTGGGTAGCTGATGTACTGGAAATAAAGTAATACAGTTTTGGCCCTTTCATTTGTTAATACAGATGAGAGCTCCATTAACCATGGATATATATACACCACCATTAATTGGATAACAGGTATGAGAGAGATGATCTTAAGGTGGAGATGAAATATGATTAGAGACATATATGTAAACTCTAGGAACTTATAAAAGTTATTATACACATGATTGAAAAACATTCGCACTTGAAGTCATATATATATAATATATAGGATCGTTTCTAGTTCCACATAATTTGTGATTTTTTATCCTTCCAACCTCAAGATTGAACCCAAAACTAAGGGGAATGATGATATTTTCTATCCTCTTCCATTATTAAATTCTAGAAATAAAAAGGTAGTTTCGCATTCTTCCCATCATCTAATTTTTTTATTAAAAAAACCAACTACTTCCCACAGTCATGATTTCGTACATATCATCTACTCAAGTATATACCGTGTTAAGGTTGAAACAAAGGTAGGACTACTTACATAGCTTAGTTAGGTTGATAATATATGGAAGGATTCAAGTTAAGACCAGTTAAGGGTTGAAACAAAGTGAGGATTGATTTAGCTCGGTCAAGTTGATAATATATGAAAAATATTTCTTTTTTCAAATATAGCTGTGCATTTTTGCACCAATAATTTATTATGAAGAATTCAGCACATGGTCTGAACACAGATATTGAAAGATTCCAAGTTGTGCAACGCGTTGCTATATTAGTAAAACCATAACAGATGGGTTGGTATAATATGCTTTATAATTCTGACATGTAATTAGCGTGGGTATAAGCTACAAAGAACAAAATAATTCATCAACTTCTCTAGCACTTGGAATAGTAATGGACTTAGGAAGAAGTCACCGGACTTAATTCTAGACTACTCGGATATATACATGACATTTGTTTATACCGTAGTGAAGTAATTAACAAACTCAAAATATTATTGCATTTTGAATAATAATTGACTGCATTTTGCTTTAGATGTACATTGCTATCCTACAATGAATGTGGTAATTGTGATATGCAATCCACTATAAAAGTAATCTGTATTAACCTAAAAATGACATCAACTAAAGGGATATGTTTTGTTAGATTAATAATGAATGGTAAATGTGATTTTTAGGCTAATTCCATTCCATGAAGATGGAGGGTAATAAGCACTGATCAAATGTTTGTTGCCATCCAAAGTTTTGGCCTGAATAGCCTCTTTGGGGGGAAAAACATAACATGTACTACAAATCTTGTTGTTTACAATGTGTGTGTGAGAGAGATCAAATTTTGGTGTCCATCCCCTAACCAGCCATTCATGGCCAATGGTGCCCGATTTACTTTTCTTCATATTGATTTTTTAGATCCCAAGAAGCCAATTTGAATGCGTAATGAGCTTTTTTCTTGCATGTATATAGGTCAAAACGTATAATCACTTTTTAGTACATTTTTCAATTTAATATATAAGAATTAAAAGACATATTTCTTGAAAGGTCAAAATTGAAGATACAAAAGGAGAATCTCTGAAAATGAACATCAAATTATCTCCTCTCTAATGGAAAATGAATCAAGTGCATATGGGAATTGAATACCTAGTTGCCTTATGCAACACATTTCATATAAACCTATCACGGCACCACCAAACATACTTACAACATCCAAATAGGCCCTGTACATTTCCATAAATATCCAGACCTCCTAGAATGACCAAAATATGGGTGAACTCTGAAAATGAGCCCATTATAGCATTTTAACATGCAGTTGGTATGCATACTTACAAACATCAACCAGACGTTTCTTAGGAAAAAAAAAATAAATGCAGTTGGTATGCATAAGGATCTTCATCACCAACTGAGTCAAGATGCACAAGAAGAAACCAAAATCAAGCTTTAGAGAGATGAGCAAAAAAAGGGACATTAGTCCATATCATGATTAGGAGATTAAGATTCTTGGAACATCTTTATTTTTAGTTGTTTTCATAGCAACCACAAGCAGGATTCGATGTTAAAAGTTCTTATCATTGTTAAACGCTAAAATCAAGTTCTAGAAAGTAAAAGCCGAGAAATGTATAGAAAGAGCTTTTTTTTTATTTTATCAAAGGAGAACTAAAAGTAATGTTATTCGGTACCTTTGATTAAACAAAGGCGTCTGTTGAAGATGTCAAGTGTACTCCCACCAGTGATTTGGCTTTGGTGGATGATGAAGGCCAAGTAGAAAAGGCAGAGAGCATTTGTGAGACAATGAAGTCGAATTCAAAGAGCATTGGATTTCTGGACGATGATGATGAATGAAGTAGAGAAAGCCATTTTGACAGGGGAGCGGCTGTTGGAGATGGTGGGCAACGTCCTGTGGTAATGATGATGAATAATATATTGATGTGAATGAGAGATAGACAGGGGAGAAGCGAAGATTTCTGAAAGGGAATAAAGACCCACAATTATAATAAAAGAGAGAGGAGAGAAGGCATGTATCCTAGGGATGAACGTCTCTTCCATGAATGATTCGCCTGAACCACAGAAAACGTCTGCAACCTAGAAAAATGGTAAGGAGAGGAGTTAATTTCCTCGTTGGAAACGGTGGGTTTTCCATGATTTCTAGGAAGAGAAGCAAAACGTTTTGTAACGGAAGAGACGAAAGGGGAGTTACGGTCTTGATTCTCTTGAATAAACACAAGAGAGAGAGAGAGAATCGGCAAGGGTTTGTCCTCCTGTACATATAAGAAGTTGTTCTTGTTGTGGTGTAATCTCCTACTATATTAAATTAGCTTGAATCTCGTGTGGAGGTAGCCCACATCTGATGAACCACGTAAATTTCATGTGTTCTTTGTGTGATTGATCGTGTGATCTTATAGATCGTGTGAATGTTCTATCCCTAATTATTGTGCATGTGTGTGCGGAAGCATGAAAATCCGTGATCGAATAATCATGCCACACAAGAGAAAGAGAGACGAGAATTTTATATGATTCGGAAAAACTGCCTATGTTCACAACAAGAGAATAATGACTCACATATAAACTCTCTTCAGAGTTTAGGGTTATAGATTACATCATATATATATATATATATATAATCACCACTTTTTCAGCCCGGTACAATGACCAAAATACCTTTGACCCTGAGCCGGTCATGGGCTAACCTACGGGACCCTCCGGTAAACCCGAATACAAGACATAAACCTAACAATCTCTACCTTGGCTTGGATTCCGTAGAACTCGAGCTACCAGGAAATAACCGGCAATGTCTTTCCGTACCTCGCTGACAGCTACATCCCTGAACGTCAGAGTTTGAGGTGGAGAAGTCTGATGAGAAGATGAACTTTGCTCAAAATTCAAGTGTGGTTCAACATGTCATAGTGTTTAAGAATGAAGGTAGTTCGAGGTGTAGAAGCCTGCCAAGAAGATGAACTTTGCTCAAAATTCAAGTGCCGGTTCAACATGTCAACGTGTTCAAGAATGAAGGTTGCGCCATTGATGCAAAGATGTAGCTGTCAATGAGGTACGGAAAGACATTGCCGGTTATTTATTGGTGACCCAAGTTCTATGGAATTCAATTTAAGGTAGAGATTGTTGGGTTTGTGTATTGTATTCTGGGTTTACTAGAGTGGTCTATTGGGTTAGCGAATGACCGGGTTCAGGGTTAAAGGTATTCTAGTCATTGTACTGGAGCTTTCTTAGGAGATGAGAAAGTTGAATTATATATATGATGTAATTTGTAACCCTAAACTCTAAATAGAGTTAAGATATGAGTTATTGCTCTCTTGTCGTTGACATAGGCGGTTTTGCCGAACACGTAAAATCCTTATCTCTCTCTTATATAACATGATTGATCGATCGCAAGTTTTGCGTTTCCACACGCATAGGCACAACATTAATGTTATCAATATCTTTTATAGATAACTAACGTAGAAAACTCATTTTCGTTGCAAATGTGATTGAGAGAGAAGTCCTCTACAAAGAGAATCTGAGCTCTAAACTTCTACATTTGGTATTATTTAAACCTAAGGGCTCTTAAATTAAGATATAATCCTATTTATCTATAGGATGGAGCTAAACCTTGCATGATGCTACTACATCAAAATAAATTGCAATTCTCCACCTAAATCCATGAGTTATTATACCTTCTATAAAATTCAAATTTTTTGCAAATTCTCATTCACCTTGTATGAAATTTAGATCAAATTTTTAGTGGATTCAGGGGATCATAGATCATATGTTTTTGTATGATGAAGTCCTTTGGGCTCAAGGAAAAAGGAAAAATTGATGGAGCTAATTACAAGTTGATAAATTGATCAATTCAATGGCATGCCTCAAACATATTTGAGAGAAATTGTAATTAATATGTATCAACATAAAGATAATTACAGTAAAATGGTGCATTTAATCTAAGGGGCCCCCAATTGACTCCAAATTCAACCCAAATCAATTAAAAGTGTGTGAGAGTAGATTGGAACGGGTTTGAATTTTAGACATAGGTTCTAGTAATATCACAATGGAGTTTACTATAAGAATTAATGCATCTTTTTACACTTGATGAGCTTCCTTCTTTTCCTTTAAAAAAGAAAACAAGGGGGAAAAAAGTGTGCACATACATAGAGAGGGAGAGAGAAGCAGGGCTGACCTGTACTCGTTTTCTCCCCTTTTATTAAAACTTAGAAATGACATTAAATATAATAAGAAATTTTACAACATAATATTTAGAAATTAAAAAATTTGTGATATTAAAAGCTACATATGATAAATACAAAGTTACTTACCTCCCTTTCCTCGTTCCTTCCTTGGTAGTCTTGAGCTCCACTTGGTACTTGTGTATGAAAGATTTGATGAAGCCTTTCATAGGCCCCTTTTGTGGAATCAAAATTAAAGAGTCGAGGGATGTACTGAAAGTTTACCCATTCATCTCCTGGAATCTTCCCTAAGAGTTCCCCAGAGACCTCTTTTAGGTTGAGACGTTGAAGACTAGTGAGGTACTAAATACCCTCTATGGTCTTCAAGTTAGGGCAATCAAACAAATATAGGAGGTGAATGCAAGTCATTGATTCCTCTTCAAATTTTATTTGATTCAGTTGAGTGAGTCGTTCTATGTGCAACAGCTTGAGTTGCAAGAAGTATCCGTGACGGAAGCACAATTCTGTCCCAACATATGCCTTTGTAAGATAAAGTATTATGAGATTGGGCAATGCTTGCAGTAAAGACAATGGATCTTCATTCAATTGAGATGAATATAAAAGTACTTCAGTGAGGTTTTGAAGGGAAACAATCCAGAGAGGTAACCTCTCCAAACGCCCAACTAATTCGAGACTTTCAAGATGAGTTGGAGGAGAAGACAGTGCTTCCATATTAATAATCTCTTCTTCTCTTATAGCTATTACAGTAAATAATCGAAGGCTTTCCATCTTTTGTAACGAGGCACAGAGCTCTACTCCATGGTCTCTTTCTACCTTTGCAATTGTCAACCTTCTTAGCTGGGTCAAGTTTCCAATTTTTTAAACTATTTCATTGTTTGCTGCAATGACTTCTAAAGTTTGTAAGCACATCAAATTGCATATCCCAGTTGGAGTTTGGGCAAATTTGATATAGTTTAAGTTGCCAACAGAACTAACAGTATAAAGATATGTAAAGATGTGCCGCAGTTTCTGCAATTTCTCTACTCCTTTGGGCAGGATATTTATTTTTGACTTCCTAATATCCAATGTCTGCAGATTTTGGAGCCTTCCTATGGATTTTGGAAGCTCTTCAACATTCGTATTACTCAAACTCAAATAGCGTAAATTGAATAACTCCACTAATTCATCTGGCAAACTCTCTATAGGAGAATGTTCTAGATCTAACACCCTTAATAGTTTAAAGCTTGATAAGATGCCACGTAAAGAAAGAGACGAAATTTCTATTTTGAACAGCATCAAAGAGCGAAGATGACAATTACTCGGCCCAATGTTTACAACACTATTGCTCATTGATAAGTGACGGGCTTTTCTGTTCAGAGTCTCCTCTTTTCCATCATTTATGTAGCAAAAATTCTCTTCGTGGCCAATTGATATAGCTAACTCTCGCAAAACATCAAGCATTCGTACCTTTTTTCTAATCAGAATAGAACTTTCTACACGTTGTAGCATGCCCCTACATACAAGATCCTTGATATAGTCTGCCGCCACCTCCTCTAATGTTTGCCCTCTCCTCTCTTGTATAAAACCTTGGGCAACCCATAACCTAATTAGTCTTCTTTGTGTAATTAGGCAATCTTCAGGAAAGAGGCTACAATATAAGAAACAATACTTAAGGTTGTATGGCAAATCGTTAAAGCTGAGCAAGAGCACGTTCTTCAACCCTCCCAAATCTTTATTGTTGCCCAGCTGCCAGCTAAGACTAGCTTCCACCATACTCCATTCTAAGCTCGACTTTTTTTTCATTAACATGAGCCTCCCAATGGTCACAATTGCTAGAGGTAGCCCCTCACATTTTTTTACTAGGCTTTCTGCAGATGGCTTTAGATGCGGAGGACAGCTTTTGTTTGAAAATGCTTTGCTACAAAAGAGGACGAAAGCATCGTCATTGCCCAGATGCCTAAGGTGGAGAAGTCCTATGATATTTGATGGCCATTTTTCAAGGGGAAATTCAAATAAGGCCTTAAAATTTTATCTTATTTTAAAAATAACATAAGTTTCAAGACTTTTCAAATTAGTACCCAAGTTTTGCAATAAATTTTTAATCTAGGACATCTGGCCATTTAAAGGCATTTTTTGGAGTTTTTTTCTCAATTATTTTAAAAAACCTAAATTATTCTTCACTTAAAACCATGATATTGTTCCGGCACCCGGTACATGCAGTCGACTGCAATGGGAACACCAGTTGTCCTTAATCACTGTGAGGGTATTGAAGAGGAGTTTTATTTCAATGGAGGGCAACTAGGGTGTTTTCAAAAATTGAAGAAAAACGTTGCTGAATAGTAGCTTTACATGAACGGATGCCCTTAATTTAGAACTTGAGGATTTTACCAAAAAAATCACATTAAATTCACTGTAGATAAAAAAGGACTTAAAAGATATGAAATGATTATAGCAGTCCCAAGGGCCATTTTATTCATTTTTTTTTTGTTCTTTTCCGAGCGGGGACATCCCCGATCGTTTTTTTTTTCTTCTTCTTCACAGTTAAGCGGTGATATCCCCACTCACTAATGGTGTAACGATTCGGTTAACCGTTCATTTTGGGAGAATCGTTAACCGAACCGTGAATTACGTTTTCGATTTTGAAAACCGTAACCATAATCGTATCCGGAAAAACCGTTAAAAATCGAACAACGGTTAACCGTTAAAAACCGTAACAGAACCGTATCCGTCAAAATCATTAAAAATCATTTTGTCAAGTTAGAAATCGTGAAAAAAATCATATAATTAAGTTAAGAATTATATACATATTTCATTTAGTCCATTTAATTTTTTTTAATTAGTGTAATGGTGCAGTTAACCGTGTGCCGATTAACCGAACCGCATTTCACGGTTCGGTTCGGTTAATGACTGTGAGTCATTACTGAAAATCGTAACCGAACCATAATTCACGGTTCGTTCGGTTAATGATCGTGAGTCAATACTAAAAACCGTAACCGAGCTGTGAAGTGCGGTTTTCCGATTTTAATAAAATGGAACCATAACCGAACCGTGAAACACGGTTATTAACCACGGTTCGGTTCGGTTAGACGGTTTTCCAGTTTTCTTTTACACTCCTACCGCTCACTCCATAGACATGCGGAGATATCCCTGCTCGTTTATTCTTCTTCTTCCCCTTCCTCCTTTATCCAACTCCTTCCACTTCTACCAACTAATGTCTTACCCCTTATATCTAACTTTATAGTCTAAAATCCAACTTGGTCCTCAAAATCTTATGGGTTCTTTTCTTTTATGTTTTTCACACAAGAAAGTCTTAATAAAGAATCATTCTCAAACTCCTAACCTTTCATGATATGCATGCTTCGAGCTTCCAACTGAGCCCCATATAACCTCAGGCAGGCCATTCCATTGTTGAGAATGGTGAGATCAATAATGAAGGGACTACCAAATAAATTGATGCCATAGTCAATTTGACTTTCTTTCAAAGTGGACACTTTGAAAAGAGGGTTATTTATAAATTAAAATTTATACATGTGAACAATTTACATATATAAATGAGTTTAAATAAATACATATACAACGTCTTACACATGTGCAATGTGAAATGGTGAAAAACAAACAACCCCAATGAACTATGGTTTTGAATCTACTACCACGACTTTCAAAATGGCAATACTTTCTTTTTTAGTTCATCTTTTTTGACTTGAATGCCGTTGATGCCACTTATTCTAAAAATATCCTCACATAGGTTACATCATCATGTTGACTGTGGATGCTAAAACCATCTAACCGAACCGACGGTTAATAACCGTATTTCACCATTCGGTTACGGTCATGGTTATTAAAATCGAAAAACCGTGCTTCACGGTTCAGTTATGGTTTTCAGTCTTGACTCATGGTTATTAACCGATCCGAACCGTTATGCTAATAAAAAAAAACTAAAGGGCCTAAATGAATTGCATAATAAATGTTTTGTAATATCATTTTAGACATTTAGTTGTGTTTATTTTCATGAAAAATGATAGTATTGTTTTGTTTGATATGTGAAAAATGATAGTGTTGTTCTGCATGTAGAGTCAAATGGCAAAGATAGATTTTTTTAAGTGACAATTAACCGTAACCGAATCGTCTAATACAATTAGCCATGGTTCGATTTTTAACAATTTTTTAGGATACGGTTACGGTTACGATTTTTAAAAACTGAAAATTGTAAAATACAGTTCAGTTAACGGTTTTCCTAAAACAAACGGTTAACCGAACCGTGACACCCCTATGAAGGATGGTAAGATTTATAGAAATATAATCTGAAATTTATATAATTATCGTTTATTTTTTATATTTTATTACTTAGTGAAATCACTTTTTCTTTTGCATTTTTCCTAATAATGAAACCTACTCGAGGAATTAACTCACTGTATGTTGGCCTTGTGGGTCCAGACCAAGTAGAGTATTTTGATACTTGTACCGGGACTTTTTATTGGCTAAGATAAGATTTTCTTGGGGGATAAAAAAGAGAGATTATATATATATATATATGATGTAATGTGTACAGAGTGAAGAACCCAAGGAAAGTAGCGTTTCTTTCCTATAGATGTATAAGAGTTTGTTGAACCATGTAAAATTCTCTGCTTGTGGAAAATTGAAATAAGGCCTTAAAAATTTTATTTTATTTTGAAAAAGGACACAAGTGTCAAAACTCTTAAAATTAGTACGCATGTTTTCTAGTAAGTTTTTAATCAAACCTCTTTAAAGGCATTTTCTGGTGATTTTTTTCCTCAATTATTTTAAAATACTCAAATCATTCTTCACTTAAAGCCATGACACAGTTCTGGTAGACATGCAGTCGATTGCCATGGGCACACTAGTTGTCCTTGATCACCATGAGGGCACTAGTGAAAAAAAATGTAGAGAATATATAGGATATAAATGAGTGTTTTATTTCAATGGAGGGTAACTAGGGTGTTCTAAAAAAATGAGGAAAAAAGTTTCCGAATAATAGCTTTAAATGAACGGATGTACTTAATTAAAATCTTTCTAAAAAAATCAGTGAATAATTTGAGAAGTCTTAAAACTTGAGTCTCTTTTTGAAATAAGGAAAAAATTTAAGACCTTATTTAAAATTATCCCTTTTTCCAATCCTGCCAACTTCAACTTGGTTTCTCACTAGAAGGATTTTGCTCTATCTATGTCAATACTGTCATATATGTAGTAAAATTTAGGGGATTTTGGGTGGAGGTCCCTGAACATTTGATTTTAAAGGGCTAAGGTCCACAATAACTTTTCGTAACGGCTGCAGTCCTTTCATAAAAATGATGTAGTGAAAAAGACAAAAAGGCCCTTGTACACGTCAGCAAAAATAGAACTAAGACAAATTTATCTGAGTTTTGGCAAAACTCAGATAAGACACAGATAAATTAGTTCTTATACACTGAAATAACAGTGATCCATCATCCAGTTTCTACGTTTATTAATGATAACCAATCAACTTATATACTATAATGTTACATGAAGTCAGAAAGAAAACATGAATTTGTTACTGAGTATTGTATCTATTGTGGGCCTTAAATAAAGAAGTGAAGTGTTAAAATGACAAGGTACTAAGAGAAAGGGCGAAGCAATTCTAAATTTTTTTTTGTGTTCTTTTTTTAACTTGGAAGATTTGATAATGATTTGTTTACCACCTCTTTTGTTTGAGTTGTTTATATTTATTTTATGTTGCATGCATGCTCCTGATGTACTATTGTGTTGTATATGTGCACCAGGGGTATCTATGTGCCTTTACTCTTTTAATTTTGATTCTTCGGCTAGGTCTGTGGATTTTTCTGTTTGCAATAAGCTCGCTGTGATCACTACTAATGCATTCATGGAGCAGACTGCTACCATCCATGTAAAATGCATTGCAGACGACCCTAGTGAACGTATGATTTTTTCATCTCTTTTGATGGGTTTGGAGAGAGGTTAGAGGTAGCTGATGAGCAAAAGTTGTTCAAAACTCAGATAAATTTGTTTGAGTTAAGCCAGAAACTCATATAAATTTGTCTGAGTTCTGCCAGAAACTTATATAAATTTGCCAAAACTCAGATAAATTATCTAAGTTTTGGCAAATTTATATGAGTTTTTGTCCAGTTTATCAGAGATTTTGTGTAATTTGTCTGAGTTCTTGGCAAATTTATCTGAGTTATTGGACAATTATCTGAACATTACTCACTGTGCTTTTTTCACAATAAATCTACTCATATATAGTCATTGAATTTTGAGTCATGAGATTAAAGGCTATGATCATTTGATTGAGACTGAAATGGGACATCTATACAATCCAAATCCAAATCTATTCATCTCTTACACATTTTAATAAGAAGGAACAAAACTGTAGGTTGATCTCGTCTATCTTTCACACTAAACTTTTAACTTTTAGGTGGCCTTGCAGTTAGTTGCCTATTTCTAGTATACAATTCATCACAAAAATGCAGACTTTCTTTTCTACATTGCACCTGCCACTTGGTATTCCTCACCTTTTTGTTGGGCATGTAGCTGATCATTAATCATCAGATGGCCCCATAGACATGCGAGATAGTTGGACGGTTATTAAAAAACCAAAATAAAATTAATGGTTCTGATTAAACCCGCATCTTCAGTTCATCTACAAATTGTGGCCCATTATTTGTGTGATTTAGATTTGGTACTGATGGAACTCTGTGCCAAGAACAGTCGCCGAATCTAGCAAGAGTAGTTTCCAGTTTCCCTTAATCCTTACCATTCACTTGCCAAAACTCAGATAAAGATAAAATTTCCAAAACTCATATAAAGATAAATTTGTCAAAAACTCAGATAAATTATCTGAGTTTTTGGAAAATTTATCTGACTTTTGTCCAGTTTGTCAGAGTTTCTGTGAAATTTGTCTTAGTTCTTGGCAAATTTATCTGAGTTTCTTAGAAATTCTGATAAAATATCTAAACTCATATAACTTTTTAGAAGAAGAAGGTTGTTGCTATGTGTAGGCTTCTGCTAACAAGCAGAACAAAACAACCCATAAAACGAAACAGAAAAATCTCATTCCAAACTACTTATTTTCAAAACTCAGATAAATTTTCAAAAACTCAAATAACAACAGTATTCTTGCAAGAAAGAGACAAAGACCCCATTTTTTGTTGCTATGATTGCAAGACATAGACTTACACTAAACGGAAAAAGCAAAGAAAATGTAACACAACAATGGGTTTTTGTGTTATGTAAAACCCATCACCGGAGAAGGCCGGGACTGATTGCGTTTTCATCGCCCGGGCTGTCGCCATCGTGACTAGTGTAGTCGAAGATGGCTGAATTCGATTTGCAGAGTTCTCTAGTGAAGTCCCTCGTTCATAGAGAAGAAGGAAGGAATTCTTCGGGACAACAGAGAATGAGAGAAAACTTGGCCTAGGAATGTGGGAGAAAGGGGCAAATTGGTCATGAAAATATATGACGTAGCATATTAGGGACCTTTCACCAAACTATCTCCAGCTGTCCGGACTAGAGACATTAGAGAAAAAGTTAGAAGACCGTGCTCAGGGACTGTTGGCTAATTTACCCTAAAATTTAAGCATCAATCACTCAATATTTCAGCGCTACCAGGGGCTTATGGCAACAGCATGACCCCCTTATCGCCAAATTTGCTCCGTCTGGGCCTTCTACAATATGCAGTGCTATTCTCTTTTTCTTTCATAATAATAAAAAAAAACAACACACACACATTGCTAAAAATCATAAATCAATTTAGAATTGAAGCTGGACAACATGTTAATAGAGCCGAATGCCAACTGTCATTTCAACCCACACTTCAACTACTTTGAAGCAAGCAACTTCCTCAAATCTAAGTACTCTCAGGGAGCTTCAGTCATTTGATTATCTGGGATGCACTCTCACCATATCTGCCATGCCACCATAAAGCGGGTTCTTAATAGAATGTCTCCTTGGCGAGGTCAACATTATCATCGGCAAGATTTGATCATTGGGTTCCTCCTCCTAGGAAACATTATTATCACGATTCAGTTTCATCCTTGTTCTGAACCTCCCCAAAATCTACTCAGAATATAATCTATCCCTACCATCTAGAGGACTGTGAAAAGGAAATTTTTTTGTGCCAACTCATTCACCAAAGATTTTCATAGTTGTCCAAACCCTAATTGTTGATCAATCCAAGGGCCTACAAAACTGTGTAAATTTTGGTAAAAGATAATTTACAGGATAGTGGGTGTTGGGTTTAGATTGATCATAGAAGGGCCAGATTGGTTCCACAAGATTGCATACATTCTAGATGAGGCTTAATAGCCGAAATACCTTCAATCAAATATACATGTACTTGTGAAATTGTCTACAAGACTTCCATGTACTATAATGGCAACATGATCTTTAAGCTATAAAAACCACCCATAGTCATCATCGTCGTGGCCATCCATAATATGCCCCCCCACCACCACAAGTGATGATTGCAAGATTTTAAAAGCCTCAACTGGTTTTCAAAGATCTTGCCTATCAAAAGTTCTTGGCCGTCCAAAATTGAGTGTCCCACGAGCTTAGGGCCAAAGACTCTTGAGCTGGGCGGGAGATACCATTGGTTAAAAAAAAAAAAAAAAAAAAAGAGTGAAAAGTGGATAAACCCCACAAACATCCAAATATCGACACACTTACAGCAGGGAGCTGTATTCCATAGATTCTGTAGGTGGGGAATGCAACATTGCCAAACCAATGGATAAATAAGTAATACAAACATACCAAATTTAATCCTCCTCCAAATTGATGGCGTCCTTGAACTTCCCATACAAAATCTTCTTTCAATTTGGCCATTTGTGCAACTATGGAGTCCTTCTCTTCTTCTAACTTCTCTAGAGATTTAGTTGTCGATCTTCTTTCATCTTTTCCAGTATGTTCTCCACTACCTCCCGTGGCAAGTGAGTGAAAACTTCCCCTATTTGGAATCTCACCACATCCTCATCTGACAAAATCAGTTCATTGCTTGCATCCTCCAAGTTGTCATTGGTATCCTGCAGAAAAGGAACCCGTTAAGCCATTTATGAGAGGAACAAATTGATGCTAGAGTGGAAGGCTTCTTTCTAGGTGAATATTAGCAATTGATTATCTTCCCTTCTTGTAGGCATGTCTGTCTATTCGTAGTAAGAGGAAAATAAATAAATAAATAAATGATTGGAAATAATTCAGGGAGACAATATATTTCATTGATTTTGCTGGATACAGTAACAGAAAAACAATCCAGACGACAATTCTAAAACAAAAAAACATTTCCAGTGTCTAATGCAACAAAAATTGTTAGATTGTATGGACTCAATCCATCAGATGATGTAATAAATGGATTAATTTCTTTATTTATCAGTAATATCATGCTTTCCTTTCATGAGATGAATGATGTTTTATTACTTAATGCACGTGACCAATACATATGACATAATGGTTCAGGAGTTGATCTGAGTCCCATTAGTATATTAGATTTGATATTTGTGTATGGATGAGATCCATACACAGGAGACATGTGTCACAAATCTTATACTTAAAATATCTTCACAACCAGTGATGAGACTGGGCATCTCATCTGATAAGGTTACAGCACTTTGATCACTATGAGATAGTGTGATTTGTCTCGATCATCAGAATGTAAGATTCTGGATCATGGTGCCGGTACATTCGATGTATTGAAGGACCATGAGAAGCACCTTATGGAATATTGTCTCGAGTTTAAGGTTTGCTCTCATAATTCCCTAGCAATAGGCTCTCAATCTTGAGACATGGATTAGCTCAAGTTTCTATATATTCATTTGCTTTGAGTCACCAATGAGTGAGGCCAAATGTAGGTCAACACCTCGGTGTCTTGGGTACGTCGTAGTAGGTCTGTGGGAACATTCAATGGTCAAGATGGAATCTATCTATATTATCCCCTTGTGCCAATTAATGGATTTGTTATTAGTAAGTGCGCACCCATCTCGATTAAGAGTTAATTGGATGGTACTGATGATTACTGTGATTAATTGGGGCTCAAGGATAATAAGATGTGGATTTAAATTGGTGGGACAATTTTAGTTCAATTAATCCATGAATATTGATAGAGGGGCCTACTTGTGGTAATCGGGAAGTTTATGGTCTTCATTGTAATTTATTTTAAAGACTGGAATGCAATGCATTTATATAATGGTGTTATTTGCAATTAACTGTGGGCCCGGATTGCACATGAGATGTGGGGTTGCGGTGTCCCAGTTGGAGCTAGCTTTCTAAGGAATCCCTAGTGGTCCCCACGCTAGCCCAAGTTATTGGAAAGATACTAATCATACTTGAACTCTAAGATGAAGGAATTAAAAAGCTATTATTTCTATTTGAAGTGAGACTTCTAATAGTGGTAATAGTAGGGTCACTAATTTGTGTGAAAGTAAGACTTCTATTTCAATTAGTAAAAGAGGAGGGAAAGAGGTTGCTTAAAAGCTATAAAAGGAGAGCAAGGGGCTGGGACGTCCATACTCTTGGATTTCACGCCCAGCCCCCCTTTTGTGCAAGAGTTGCACATTTCTCTTGCTCTTCTAGTTCTTATCTAGTTCCTTGAGTTTCTTGAAGGGTTTTCTCTTGAAGTTTCCACCAGTCTTCTTGAGAAAAGAGATTTGATACGGGTCATAGCGTGGAAGATTAAGAGGTCTTGGAGATCCTAAGTTGCTTACAAAGAAAGAGTTTCTTCAACTAACAAGTCTTCTTCTCCATTAGAGCACAACCAGGCTTCAAAGGTATAATCTATTTCTACCTTTATTGTGGATTATTTTGGTTGCTGAATTGTTGTTGTTCTTCTATCTTCTAGATAGAATATATTGTTGTACATGGTTTAAGGAGGCAGAGGGATTGCATCCTGGATATGATTTGTGGCCTTATGGGCACTTGATCCCTGAGTCAAGTGGGTTAAAAGTTTTGAAAATTTGTCCACGAGGCCCATCTATTTCCAACAAAAATAAGATTAAAAAAAAGGACAGAAAGATATTAACAGAAAGTTCTATAGAAAGGCCAGAACGGGAGAAAACAGATTATGGCTGCAACAAACTATTGCTTCTGCTTCAATATAATTGTCTCCAAACCAATTTAATTTCTTATTTTATTATTGAGTTGTAATTGGGATTAGATTTCCAAATTTATTTCCTACTTTGAAAAGGAAAACTTAACTAAGGA
Source organism: Camphora micrantha (assembly GCA_003546025.1). Classification (NCBI taxonomy): domain Eukaryota; kingdom Viridiplantae; phylum Streptophyta; class Magnoliopsida; order Laurales; family Lauraceae; genus Camphora; species Camphora micrantha. The sequence goes on along the minus strand of QPKB01000006.1, from coordinate 44,438,729 downwards.
AAACTTAACTCAAATCCTAATAAATTTGGAACTCAATAATAACATAAGAAATTAAATTGGATTTGCATCGCTTCTGTAATGCCCCAATTCCGAATACCAAGATAAACGTCAAGGTACCCGAAGTTGGCGCGCTACTTCCCGAAAAACTCGAATACTTCCAAGATCGTAAGTCCGCAATGAGGTCCAATTTAAAACTTTCTGAACAACATAATAATCAAGGGAGATTCTAAATGCACCCACCCCTAATGCTGTACACACCCACATCCCTTTTGTGTAAACAGTGATTTCACTGTTCACACAAAAGGGATGTGGGTGTGTACAGCACATAATGGGGGTGCATTTAGAATCACCCAATAATCAATGGTTGAATTGCAGAAGCGTAATGAATATAGCGAAAGCAAATGTAACAATAGTGGAAGCATAAGGTATCATATAACATGATTCAAGCGTAGCGGTGCTGAAGTCCATCCTAATCTCAAAGTATGAACATTATTTAGTTTCAACATATCAGTCTAACTCCCTGTTAACAACATAAACACTCAAAATCCCAAAAGCAAATACTCTCACACTCCAAGTGTGGGCACTCCATCATCCAACTTGACTTCTTGGTCAGGTGGTCCCCATCCGTAGTCTCCAACTATGGGCACCTCGACCAGCATGTCGTCCTCGTAATCGAGGTCAATACCTAAGCACAAAAACTGGATCAGAATCTAAAGATCTGACAATTCACAATATACAAGTAATATAGGATGTATGCATCATAAAAGTAGAGATGATCATATAATCAATAAGAATATCAATGATACATAAGCTAGGCAAATGAGCGAGATAAGCAGTTAGAATCAGGATAAATAAGTTATCATCAAAGTGGCACATTCACACAAGCTTGATACAGCGGGATATTATGACGCGGTCCTCCCATATTGAACATAGTCGCGGTGGGGAAATAAGTAACCAGTGTTGGGGAATGACGAGCAAGTAACACTCATCACTCAAACACTCAGAAGATCGGAACCAGTATCACATCGTCCGTCTAAACATAGCTCATCATGATAGCTCCCTCAACACTCATAATAGCTCCTACTAATAATGATCAGTCCAAAGGACGAGCTTAAGACAACTGAGTGAATGCTAATGCCGACTCAAGGAAACAAATATAGGTCTATGTGTCTGTCTAGACTTGCTTTGTGTGAGCAAGGTCCTAACAAGTCCCTAAGAGGTCTAAGTACAAGTCCAATCCATGGAACACAGTCCAAGTCCAAGTCCAACATTGGATCCATACTAAGGCCCACCAAAACCATGGCCTTAGTCTAAAACAGTCCAAGTAAGATACAAGTTCATTTACAATAGCAGTCAGTCCATTCTCATCCACCATGAGTTACAAGTCCATCAAAACCAACCTCTTCATTCTAGAGTATCACACATCCCAACTTAACCCATATGAGGGCCCGCCTAGTCACAGACACGGGTCATTAATCACCCATTCACATCATCAGGTCACCTCTAAGTAATCCTAGGTTCAGGTCATCTATTTTTCATTTAATTAATAGGTATAAACAATAACAAGAACATAAGACTGACAGTGATGCATTAAGTATATATAGTATACCTCCAAAGTAAGAGAATCAACTGGAAATATCGAAAGTCCATCCTAAGTAATAGTCCACTTTTAGGTCCAGGTCCATATCAGTTAATTTGATTCCTAAATGAAGTCTCAGATGCTAATGGATATTCTGTTTGGTGCTCCATAAGTTACGGGCATCTTCGATGACGTTTAAGAATCGAATTAACTTCAAATCCAAACCCTAGACCCTACTTGGTGGTCCTTATGAGTCAAGGTTGAGCCACACCATTGACTCATGCTTGGCACATCAATGGAAGTCTATTTGGATGGTCAATGGGCCATAACAGATCACAACCTCAAAGATTGAAAACTGGAAAATCACTGAACTCAGTGTATCTAGTCGACCCGACACAGGGTCCAGATGACCGGGTACACTGGAGAGTCAAGATGTTGACTCCCAGGTCGACCCTCAATGCAGTGTGCTCGATCGACCTACTGGCCAGGTCGGGCGATCGTGCACACGGGGACTGTAGACAGGCACCTGAGAGGCAATGTCCTGAGTTGGAATTCTCTGTGTGTTCAATAGACCTCCTGGCCTGGGCGGTCGATCGCACACATTGAAATTCTGAAGTGAATGGATGTCCCAGTTCTCAGCCTTTCCCTAGAAATCCTTTGTGCACGGTCGACCCGGAACAGGGTCTGGTCGACCACGCACACTGGGTTTCTAGGTTTGAGGGAAAAGGCTAACTCCCAGTTAATCCTTGAATTTCCTGTGTATCCAGTCGACCTAGCACAGGGTCTGGTCGACCGGGTACATTGGACTGAGACTTCATAGGAATTTAACTGAGACTTGGTTTTTCTCAGATTTCAGTGTCATTGCAGTCGGGTCGACCGGGTACACGTGCCTGCATCAAAACCCAGATTTCTGGATTTCTCACTCTTTCATTCCAATTTCCATCCAAACCTTCTCCAATCACCTCCATCCAATACAGAAACATGAGAGAACACCAAAACACTTCTATCATCATCCATCCATCATTAAACCAGGCAATTGATCTTCCAAATGAGAGAGCTCATCTATCAATGGCCAAAAATCCATAAAACATGCTCAAAAGGTAGATCTAATCATTTCCAGCATAATTGAAATGGTTATACAGAATCAATTAATAGAAATCATACTACCTATGCTAAATATGTATATTGTACTTGCCTTAATCCAATGCAATTGAAATTGACAAGTAGAGAAGAAGCCATGTGTGTTTATTGAAATGCGACATGCACGTCATTACTATTGTGGAGAAGTGCATTTATTTATTTTAGAAAGTTTACAGTTCTACATGATAATATTATAAGGTGCATACTTATAAAAGGTAGTTTATGTTAGATTGTACTCATTCGGGCATAAGCGTTGGAGATCACCTAATAACTAAATTGCCTAAACACATCACTTGTAGGTCAGTGATGAGAACCTAAATGCACCATTTAGGCCCCTTAATGAGGACCTTGTTAGACTTTCATATGATACTAATTGTCATTAATTGTGGTAATTTTGTGTTCACAGGTGCCTTAGGTGAAAAAAGAGCTAAATTGGAGAAAAATGGCAAGAAATAAGACAAACCGGAGACTCTGCCTCCGGGCGTCCAAAGGCTGGCCACTAGGCCTCCGGATGCCAGGCCCCACAATTGACACCCAGGTTACTGCTTGCTGGTGTCCGAACACCAGACACGGGTGAAGTCCGCCTCCCTCAGCGTTTTGAAGGGTTTTTGAAGAAAAAGCTATAAAAGAAGGCCCATAATTCGTTTTTATTCATTTAAGCCTTGGGATAAGAATTGGAGGCTGGTTTTGGAGGATTGGGAAGAGCGCCAATATGTATTTCGTCAAGGATTCTTCGTCCATCTCTCTCCATGAGTAACTAACTCTCCACTTTAGGGTTGTGATGAAGCCCTAATCTTGTATTTTGGTGATGTATAGGTTATAGGGTTTTACTTTGAATGCTTTTGGTTATATGACATGAAAAGTATCCATTGATTGGATTTTCTTTTTTAATGCATTATCTATTTTTGGTATTTTACTCCTGTAGATTTGAATATCAGTCATATAATGATGCTTGAATGAATGTGTCGTTAGATCCAAGATAATCTATGCCATAGAGATAGGTTATGCCCAGATCTAAACCCACATAACTTATTTGTTGACTCTGTAAAGGTTTGTAACCAAAACGAGTCTCTAAAGCGTTGATAGTGAAACCCTAGGTCTATCATCGCCATTCTACGAGGGTAGAGTGGATTCATACTCTAAGATCTTTTCTTCAACTGAATCAAACATTGTTTTTAATTTTCCTAATTTAGGAATCAAACCCATCAAATCAATACTTTATTTTCAACTAGGATTAGTTTAGGAATTTGGAAACCAACACAACTTAGCCTTTTTGTCCCAATGGATACGACACTCGGTTAACATCCCTACTCTCACAAGTAGCAATAGTTGCTAGGTAGAATTTATATTTGCAAACCCTATTTTGGGACGATCAAATTTTGGGGCCGCTGCCGGGGACAATCAGCATGGTTGTTTGTTTCTTTTGAAAATTCCAACGTTAAATTCGCTTTTTCATATTTTTATTTTACTTTTTCATCTTTACTCACATTGTTTGCTATCCTTACTGCAGGGTATTGATTCTAACACAAAGAATCATAGAGTTTGTGCAGGATCCGGGAGAGTTCATAAAGGTTAAAGTTTTACTCAATCAAAGCTCTGCTTTACCTAAAGCACTGTAAGTCCTAGACTTTATGATTTTTTTTTTATTATTATTGCAGTAAGAGTTGTGTGTGCATGCTTGGTCGTCGTTCTTGTCATCCAGATTTGGTATCTCTAGACCAAAATTTAGAGCGAGTCCTTAGGGAAATTAGATCGTCTAAACACTCTACTAATTTGTCACAAACAAATTTACAAATGGCGGAGGAGAGAAATGTAGAGGATGCTCCACCACCTCCACCACCTCTCTGACCCTTGAAGGAGCACTATACTCCTTCGGAATATGCGTCGCCATCGTGTATTCAACTGCCTACAATTCAGGCAACTTAAGTATGAAATCAAGCCTAGTACAATCGATCTTATTCCTTCTTTCTATGGCTTGAACAACGAAGACCTGTACAATCAGATTAATGATTTCTTGGTTATTTGCTCCTCTGTGAGAATCAATAATTTCAGTAGTGAGGCTCTAAAGATGTTTCTTTTCCCGTTTTCACTAAAGGACAGAGCTAAGTATTGGCTAAGTACTTTACCTGCAAACTCCATCACCACATGGGCCCAACTACAACAAAAATTCTTAGATAAATATTTCTCAGTGGGCAAAACAAATTAGTACCGGCGATCCATCACATCGTTCGCCCAAACTGATAGTGAACAATTTCATGAGGCATGTGATAGGTTCAAGGATCTCATTAGGAAGTGTCCTCATCACCAAATTGCCAAGTGGCAATTGATATAGTTCTTTTATGATGGATTGTCTCCTAAATGACGAAACATGGTAGTTACCGCCAGTGGGGGATCGATTATGTTGAAAAATGAGGATTAGGCATGGGAGCTTTTCAAGAATTTGAGTGAAACCTTTCAACACCATGCCTCCACTGCTAGATTGGAGATGCCAGCAGCCTCTAACTCTCAAAAACCTAGAGGGGCGTTTGAAATTCAACCATCTAATGAACTCACTACTCAAGTGGCTGCCTTGACCCAAAAGTTAGATCAGTTTTTTTCTGGGGGTCAATCTCTCCAGTCTTTGCCCTCTCAGCCTCCTGCTCATCAAGATGCATGTGCTTTGTGCAATAGTCCTGCTCATTCTGTGAGCGATTGTCCTACATACCCCCAATTTCATGAATTTGTACAAGAGCAGGTGAATGCTGCATAGGGGTTCTCCAAACCGAGAAATGATCCATTTTCGAATACTTTTAACCTGGGATCGCACAATCACCCCAACTTTTCATGGAAGTCGTCTAGTCAGGGCACTTCGTTCTCTCAACCAGGAAATAGGCCTAATTTTCCTTTTTAATCATGCGGCCTATCGTTCCCAACAGTCCTACCAGCATCCCAACCCTTAACCACCTCAAAAAAATCCATCCTTTGAGGAGACAGTAATGCAAGAGCTAAAGGAGCTCAAAGCAGGCAATTAGTTGGTCCACTTCCATTCTCAGTCTATAGCCAAGCTAGAGGCCCAGATGGGCTAAATAGCCACTGCTCTTAATAGAAGAGAGGATGGACATTTACCTAGCCAACCCACTGTCAACCCTAAGAATACATTTGAGGTGGGAAGTAGCTCGCAACCTCATGACACTTATCTTGAGCAAGTCAAAGTGGTTATCACGTTGAGGAATAAGCGTGAGGTAATGAGACTAGGCCCGAGGAGCCTAAAAAGGATGTTAGAGAGTCTGCCCCAAACCCTAAGGGCTCTAGGGCAGAAAAGAGTTCCAAGGAAAAGGAGGTCAGCCCTCCTGCTTCTACATCTGTTCCGGCTGTGGCACCCCCATACATGCCTAAAGCCCTTTTCCCCACTTGTCTTGAAACACCATCGCCCTTTGGTACAAGAGAGCAACCATGGATGAAATGTTGGAGGTGTTCAAACAAGTGAAAATAAACCTTCCTCTGCTCGAAGCAATCAAGCAGGTGCCTTCATATACGAAATTTCTGAAAGACTTGTGCACTCAGAAGCGCAAATCTGAACCTAATGTTTCCAAAAAAGTCCTGCTCACCAAGCTAGTGAATTCAATTATTTAGCATGACACTCATCCCAAGCCAAAAGATCCTAGCACTCCCATCGTTACTTGTACGATTGGGAGTCACAATATTGATCATGCTTTGTTGGATCTTAGAGCAAGTGTCAACATCTTACCTTACTCAGTGTGTGAACAAATTGGGCTTGGGGAATTGAAGCCCACTACGGTCACCTTGGCAGATCTATCAGGGTGCCCCGTGGTATAATTGAGGATGTTCTTGTCAAGGTCAACAAATCCCTTTTTCCTACAGATTTCATTGTCCTTGACATCGAATCGGTGCAAAACCAGGGGAAACAAACTCCTATCATACTTGGCCGAGCTTTTTGGCCACGGCCTATGCAACCATTAATTGTCGTACTGAGTTATGGATTTTTCTTCTAGTAATATGAAACTGCGGTTGAATGATTTTAGGGCCTCTCATCAACATCCCGACAAGGATGACAGCTTCACAGTCGATGTTGTTGATGAACTCGTGGAAGAAGCCCTCCCATATATTTTAACTGAGCTGAGCGTCTATATTTTAACTGAGTTGGGAGTTTGGACGGTCGAGAGTTGTGATCAGGCCAGAGGCTTCTGCCTCCAGGCGTCTGGATGCCAAACCATAAACAAAAAAAAAAAAAAAAAAATTCATGGGTTAAAGGGGCTGCTATGGCAATACCTCATCAAAGAGGGTGTCCTAATACCTCATCAAATTAATTATAGACAATAGAGGGCCATTTGAAGGTTACCAAAACGTGATTTTGCCAAAGCTCTAAGTCCTATGGGATGTACAACTACGATGTGAAACTATTAAATCCTTAGGTCCTGAACTTCTACGCTGGAATAGGGAACTCAGATGATTGATTTATTTGTATCACCCCCATAGACATGATCAACATGTTTGATTAAATGGGTGTGGCCCACATGACCACAAGCTCATTAAGGATCTTTAATCATACCCACTTGTCTGCACATTTAAGAGACCTAATTATTTTGAGCTCACTTGCAAACAAACTAATAATGGGCTGAGATTAAAGTGTTAGGTGATAGTTGTGGGTTAATGGTTCCTTGATGGGTAGGAATCTCCTATAAAAGGACCCCTTGGGTAACTCCTTTGGTTAATAGTTTCTTGCCCTCCATCACTAAGTAAGAAAAAATAGCAAAGGCAAAGGAGTAGTAAACCCTACGTGTGTTCCAAGCCTCTGTCATTTCAAGGAGGTTCTATCGCTTCAAAGAAAGATCTATGGAGTCAGGTAAGCTCCTCCCCATTCTCAGATTATTTACGGTTACTCATTGTGTCATTTGGATTAGACCCAAGGAGATCCTCCTGTGGATTGAGGGATCTTAAGCTAACATATGATATCAAAGCCGTCTTTGGCTATAGCCAAATGATCGTTTCAAGTTTTGTTTTACATATTCTTAGATTTCGTGGCTTTCCGGGTTCTCCTTGGAACTCAAACCAAATGCTCAAATAAAAGAAGTTTTGGGTATTTGATACAAGGGATTCCGTTTTATTGGAAAGAAGAGACTCACAAATCGAGTATTATGGTGCCCAACCCAATCTGGAAGAGATGGGAATAAAAGATCACGTTGTGTTTATTTGTATTTTCTTGGTTTAAGAAATTACATAGAGGTTGGAACCTTTGTAGGTTTATTGTCTTCACCGTTATTTCTTTATTTTGGTTTACTGTCATTTTTTATGATGGGCATGAAAGGAGAAAGTAATGATGAAAGTTGTATTTTAATATAATGGTATTTTATTTTATTTTATGAATTATTTTAAAGTTTAAAAAAAATGATGAAGAATGGAGGCAGCCTTTCCTCCGTCATCTTAAATGTGTTGGCAGAGGCAGCCCTCCCTCCACCATTTAAAATGATGGCTAGGTCAGGCCAGACAGTTCAGGTCAGACCTGACCCATTAAGGACCCTCTGAGCCCAGTATAGTTTTGGAAGAAAATTTTTCCAGAAAATGTTCTATTTATTAAATGGTGGCTATTGGCATGGTTAATTAGCCCAAATGAATTTCAAAATTGGCCCAATTATTAGTATTGATCATATTGGTCAAAAATGGGTTATCTAGAATTTGTTTTGATTATATCGTACTCATGGGAACTCAAAATTTCGATCTATTTTCTCCTAAGAATTTCTATTAATGAGATCTTTAGTTTGAATAGTTTGAATCAATTATGGAGCGTCTCTAATATTTTGACATATTCTTTTAAATGTTAAAATAGGTCATTAAAGTTCATTTCCGCATTATGGATGATTTATTTTATGCAATCAAAGTGTACAAAAGCTTGTAACTTAGCTAATTATGTGTTGTTATGTCAAATTTATGTCACCTTGGATCATTAAAGAAAACAAAGATTCCAATTAAGGATGTGATATGATGGAAGTGTTTTTATTATAATTTCAATTAGAAATGAATGATTTGGATTGATTTGATAGTTACCAAAGCAACCAAGTCATGAAGAATTGCTCAATTTCTAGATTGAACTAAGGGTACGTCACTATTGTTTGTGTGATTATAATAACACTAAATTGCGACTTCATAAAAGATATGAGGAGAGACTCAAAGGTTCAATCTTCATGGAATAGAAATCAGAATAAGATATTGTTGGTAAGGTGATGTGATTAAGAATGATTTATGCCAATAATCCTCTTAATCGCACTATTTTATTAACGTAGTCTTATTAGTTAAAGAAAAGTGATTATTATGCATGTTGTTTTCATATCCAAAGGTAGATTTACAATCATGTGCAATTACTTTTACTTTTATTGTTGTTGCATGATCAAGAATAGATTGTAACTTGTGGATATTATTGTTTATTTTCAGTAACTAAGTCAATGGCAGTACTTTCTACATTATGGACCATTCCTACCTTAGATGGGTCAAATTTTCTAGAATGCATGGACATGCTCATGATAGCCATAACCTTCTTGGACTTGGTTATAGTCTTTGAAGAGGCTAAGCCCCTAACTCTTACAAAGGAAACATCTAGTGATGAAAATGTAGAATTTGAGAGATGGACCAACGCTAACAAGGTGGCAACCAAGATTACCTTGAACTCTATTTCAAGAAGTATTAGGGGATCCCTTGGAACAATAGAAAAAGAAAATGATATCTTAGATATTGTAAATGAGCAGTTCAAGATAACTGACAAGGCTGTAAGGGCATCGCTAATAAGTCGCCTATCAAGCATGAAATATGATGGGACTTTGGGAGTGAGAGAACAGATTTTATCAATGCAAAATATTGTTTGAAAATTAAAACAAATCGATATGAGTATATCAGAAAAGTACTTGATACAATTCATTTTGGACTCTCTCCCTTCCTCTTTTGGCCTATTTAAGGTTGCCTACAATCAAAGCCCAACACCTTGGACCATAACAGAATTAATTGCTCGTTGTGATCAAGAAGAGAGGAGGCTTAAGGCTGAGGGGCAATTGATGGTAAATCTCGTCTCTCTCATAACAAGTCCAAGGGAAAGGAAAAGAGAAAGAAAAGGCCAAGTGCTCCAATTGCAAAACCAGAGGAGAAAGAAAAGTTGGGACAGAAGAAATGCTTCTTCTGTGGAAAGAACAGTCACTTCAAAAAGGATTACCTGAAATGGAAAAATTGGTTTGAAAAGAGAGGTACAAGTTTATCTCTAGTATGTCATGAAACCAATTTAACCGATGTTCCACTAAGTTCTTGGTGGGTTGACTCTAGTGCAACCATTCATGTAACTGGTTGTGTGTAGGGATTCCTTTCAAGCCGGAAACCAAATGATGGAAAAAAGACTACTGCCATAGGGAACCGGAAGGAATCAAAAGTCGAAGCAGTAGGCACTTATAGACTGGTGCTAGACACCGGATTTATTTTAGACCTAATGTTTTTCTTTGTTCCCGAGATTTCTAGAAACTTAATTTATGTTTCAAAATTGGTTCATGAAGGGTTTGAATTTATTTTTGGACAAAACTTTATGAGAATTTCTAGAAATGAATATTTAATTGCGAATGGTCATTTATGTGGTTGATTATATAGATTAAAGTTAAATTCTATGGATGAATAATCATTGCACACACCATACATTAGTTGTGAACTGAGCATTGACACTGAGAGAGGGGCAATTAAAGAGAACTTCTCTATGTTGTGGCATAAAAGGTTAGGGCATATTTCAAAAGAGACAATGCTCAGATTAATGAAAGACGGTTTATTACCTAATATTGATTTCAATGATTATGGTGTTTGTATAGACTGTATAAAAGGAAAACAGACAAACACAAATAAGAAAGCTGCTACAAGAAGTTTTGAACTCTTGGAAATAATCCATAAAGATATATGTGGAAAAATGGTTGTGTTAGTGCCACATTTCCGTGAGCACTATGTTTGTGTTGTCAATTTCGTGCCAATGTGTCCTGTAGACATTACCTCTCAAAGTACTCCAAGGAAGCTTAGATTCAAGAGGATTATTAAGATTTTGGAAGGCCTTCTTTCATCAAAGAAAGACTCCAGGTGTGTGCCAACCTTCTCAGGTAATTTAGACCCAAACCAGTCCGTCATCTAGACTCCATGTGCTGTGACTTATATCATCACTCTGTCAAGTCCAGAAATAGGAGGTTCAACCTTTAGGTCACCGGCTAGCCCCTTTGCAACCAGTCTGCCATCTAAGAAGCCACGGACACTAGGACACGGACTTGGAGAAAGCTTTGTTTTAATTAATAATAAAACTGTATACTTTATTTCCACAGAGGCTTATTTATATATAGGGGTCATCATGCTCTGTCAAGTCCAGAAATAGGAGGTTCAGTGACCTTTTGGTCACTTGGCGGCTAGCCCCTTTGCAAAAAGTGGCTAATCGCCAAGCTAAGAAGCATGGACACGGACACTGTACATGGACACGGACACGCCGACATGGCATTTCTCAAAAAAGTAGGACACGGACACGTTGGGGACACTTTAAT